>JAZHYW010000055.1:0-63788 GCA_037355805.1 Ixodes ricinus
TCGATTCTGGGAGTTCCGCGGTTATTTAATAGCAGTTTATGTTCTGGGGATTCCGGAACATTGTTGTTTATTCTAGGCCCGAATGTTCATACGTCAGACCTTCCACGCCGATTATTCAGAAGCCCACGCTTGTACATAAGGAGGCTCCACGTGGCGGAAGCCGGGGTCAGTTTCGCCTCGGCGTTCGATCTGCTGCTTCATACTTTCGACGCCCGCGACGCTCTGTTATTATCTTCTGTTTCCTTTTGCTTTTAGGCACAAGTTGCCCCCATTAACGTTTAGTTTCTTTTGTTATCACCTCATCAGTTGTCATTCGGCATTTTGGTGGAGGTGCGGGTAACTGCATGCCTACGCATACCCCTCCGAGTTCCGACAGCACTGGGAGTCCGAACACAAGGAAGCCCCAAGAACCCAGCGAAGACCGGACCGAGCTCCGGTCGAGTCGCCAGTCGCCACTTCCCCCGGAGTTGGACCCTGGCGCACCTGGGACCAGGCCCGACAAGGACGACGACGATGACCGACTAGGCCCAGACACGGCCGCTCCTGCCGTTGTATACCTCCACCGTGGCCCCAGAACTCCGACGCCTTTCCACGGGACGCCCACGGAGGACATCGGGGACGGCTACCACGCCGCACGATGGACACTCGCAGCCCGCCATAACGGCTGGTCAGCTGAGCACTGCTTGCAGGAACCCGCTAGTTCGCTGGAAGGACTGCAGGCACTGGCTGGAAAACCACGAGGCTTCTTTGACGTCGTGGGAAGTGTACAAGCAGAACTGAAGAAGACGTTTGCCTGCCAACACCGCGACGCGAGGAGGGCCGAAGATATCCTTCGAACAAGGACCAGGCCCGAATGAAGGCATCGCCAACTACGTCAGGGATGTTTTGCACCCTGGTCGCTCGCGCCGACCTCAAGCCACCGACGAAAAGAAGCTGGGATACTAATGCGAGGTGTAAGGACGACGTCTTCAGGTGGTCTCGTTCGGAACCCCCATCAACTGTCGAAGATTTCGTCACGGAGGCCTGCGAACATGGAGCGTGCCCTGCTCGCAGAACCTATGCCATCGGCACTCAGGCGATACCTGCTGCTCCATGCATCGGGCTACGACATCGATCAACATCCCGGCAGCCGCGACATCATCCGTGACGTCGTCAGGAGGAGCTTAAGAGCTCTGCCGACTGCCTGAACGCCCCGACCTCAATCTCCATTGCCGAGGTGGTCGAGACGAGGTTCAGCGAGCGATCAACCAGATGTCCCTGTCACCGTGGCCGCACCGAGAACCGACGCTGACCTACGCCGCCGCTGTCGACGACCACCGCGCAAGCTCACCCTTGGTCACGGCACCACCCCGACGTGAACCTACAGCGCCGCAGGTATTCCCGACGCCAGGAAGATCGGGCGCACGGCACCGGAACCAGCAGCGCCACGAAGAACCGACGATGTGGAGGACAGCCGATCGACGACCGTTGTGCTACCACTGCCGGTGAAGCCGGCACACTTACCGCCGATGCCCTACAGACAGCTGGGGCTGCACGGAATTTCCACCGGAACGACCCGCGCCTGATGTACGACGAGCGCCCTCGCGACGTCGAGGTACCTCCGACGCTCGCCACTCCCCAGTGTCGTCTCTCCGCCGTGAGCCCGCTCCCCATCCGCACGACGTTCAGCGTCACAGCGCCACGACCCCGCCGAGGAAGCCTGTCTCCCTGCGTCGCCGGGAAAACTAAGATGCGGCAACGCCTGGAGGTGGCGTTGCCGAAGACGACCGAAGTGAGGCCTCAAGAACGACGGAGCGCTCCACTCTCCGACGCTACTGCGCATGCGTACAACGACGCCCTGAAACGGTGTCCAACAACCTAAACGTCGTCATCGACGGCGTCGACGCATCAGCGCTCGTGGACACCGGAGCAGACTACTCAGTCTTGAGTGGGAGGCTCTCCGCCGCCTTCGAAAAGTCACTCACGCCGTGGGACGGACCCAAACTACGAACCGCCGGAGGACGCCTCATTACACCAGTCGGGAGATGCACTGCTCGCGTCGAGATCCACGGTGAGACGTGCCTGAAGTTCGTCGTTCTGCAAGACTGTGCGAGGGATGTTATCCTCGGAATGGACTTTCTTTGCGAGTATGGCGCCGTCATCGACCTCGGAACAAACCGGTTGACACTACGAAAACCTGTTTCACCACCGGAGAAGCCAAAGCGACATCATCCGCGGTCCGAGTTCTCGCAAAGTCACGTGAACTTACCGCCGCGGTCGAGTGTTTTCGTGCCCGTCGGGATCACGAAGCTTTCTGCGGCGAAGTTCTGCTCGAGGAAGCACTCCAGTTACTCCTAGGAAGAGGAATAGGCGTCGCAAGAGGAGTAAGCGGAACTTCATGATGAGCCGCACTGTGGTACTCGTGACGAACTTTCGGAATGAAACGCAACACCTCACGAAAGGTGCAGCCGTTGGCCACGTCGAGGACCTCCAAAACTCGCCAAAATCGCCCGCCACTACTGGCAGACCCTCGACACCTCAGCAAGACAGTACGTCGCCTGCGCAGCTCGACATCGACCCTAAGCTTCCGGGACCAAAAGGACGGCAGCTGATTAACCTCCTCGCCGAATACCGCGACTGCTTTGCTACGTCGTCGAAGGTGCGCCAAACAGCCATTGCGAAGCATCGCATCGTTACCGAGGACGACGCGCGCCCGTGCATCGATCACCGTACAGAGTCTCCGTTACAAGAAGGGAGGTGATCCAGGAGCGAGTTCAAGAGATGCTGAACGACGACATGAATCCAGCCATCAAGCAGTCCGTGGGCCTCTCCAGTCGTACTGGTTAGAAGAAGGACGGAACGCTTAGGTTCTGCGTGGACTACCGACAGCTGAACGCGGTGACGAAGAAAGACGTCTATCCACTCCCCGCATTGACGACACTTTGGACCGGCTGCGCCACTCTCGATACTTTTCATCGATGGACTCCTGAAGAGCGGCTACTGGCAGATCGAAGTCGACGAGCAGGACCGAGGAGAAGACGGCTTTCGATCACGCCGGATGGACTGTACGAGTTCAAGGTTATGCCCTTCGGACTGTCACGGCGCCAGCAACTTTCCAGCGTGTCATGGACACCGTACTGGCAGGACTGAAGTGGCAGAGCTTTCTCGTCTACCTCGGACGACGTCGTGGTGTTTTCCGGCGACTTCGACGAGCACTTGCGACGACTCCGAGCTGTTCTCCAAGCCATACAGACCGCCGGATCACCCTGAAGCCGTCAAAGTGTCGGTTCGCCTATGACGAACTGAAATTCCTCGGTCACGTGGTTAGTAACGAAGGCGTTCGCCCCGACCCAGAGGAGACTCGCGCCGTCGCGGCATTTCCAGCGCCGAGACACAAGAAGGCCGTGCGAAGGTTCTTGGATTATGTGCCGCTACTCGCCGCTTCGTTCGAGATTTCGCAAGGATTTCCGCACCGCTCACAAGCCTCACGAAAGGACGCCGAGAAGTTCGAATGGGCCGAGGAACGGCAGCAGGCATTCGACGAGCTGAAGCGACGACTGCAGACTCCTCCTGTTCTTGGGCATTTCGATCAGTATGCGGAAACCGAAATTCCGCACGGACGCCAGGTAACGCTGGACTTGGCGCGGTACTGGTGCAAGTGCAACAAGGCACCGAGCGAGTTATCGCCTACGCAAGTCGGACACTGTCCAAAGCGGAGAAAAATTACTCCACGACTGAAAAGAATGCCTTGCGGTCGTCTGGGCAATCCCGCAGTTTCGTCCGTAGCTTGTACGGGAGCCCGTTCCGTGTAGTCACGGACCACCACTCGCTCTGCTGGCTTGAGAACCTCAAGGACCCGTCAGGACGACTCGCTCGATGGAGTCTCCGACTACAGGAGTTCAACATGACTGTAGTCTACAAGTCGAGGCCGCAAGCACAGCGACGCCGATTGCCTGTCCAGAGCCCCTGTCGAGACATCCTCCGGCAACATCGACGACGATGACGACGAGTGCTTCCTTGGGGCGGTCAACACCGACGACATTGGCGCGACGTCAAAGAGACGATCCTGAGTTGCGCGCCTTAATCAGAGCACCTCGAAGGACGAGGGGTACTATCGCCCGTGTCTTCTTGAGAGCCCTGCCGACCTTCGTCCTCCGACAAGGTGTGCTTTACAAGGAAACTTCGGAGACAACAGCTCGCCATGGCTGCTGGTAATCCCTGCCGACCTTAGAGAGGAGATCTTCCAAGCCTGTCACGACGACCCAACGGCTGGGCACCTCGGCTACAGCAGGACGCTCGCCAGGATTCGAGAAAAATACTACTGGCCAAGGCTACCGAAGACCGTTCACCTCTACACTCGATCATGCCACGAGTGTCAGCGACGCAAGAAATCACCGACGAAGCCATCAGGACATCTGCATCCGATTGCTCCCCGTCTACGCCGTTCCAGCAGATCGGAATGGATTTGCTTGGCCCTTTCCCGCCGTCAACGTCGGGAAACCGCTGGATAATCGTCGCCACAGATTATCTCACACGGTACGCCGAGACGAAAGCCCTTCCATCAGGTACGGCTGTGGAAGTCGCCAAGTTTTTCATCGAGTCCATTGTCCTCCGGCACGGCGCCCCCGAAGTCCTCATTACCGACCGTGGATCATCGTTCATGGCCCAGCTGACGCAAGAGATCCTTCGTCTCAGTGGCACCGGCCACGGTCGAACCACTGCGTACCATCCGCAGACAAATGGACTAACAGAACGGCTGATCAAAACCATCGCCGACATGATCTCAATGTATGTCGACGTAGAGCACAAGACTTGGGACGAGGTGTTACCCTACGTCACATTTGCTTACAACACGGCGGTGCAAGAGACCACAGGAGTAACATCGTTTCAGCTGGTGCATGGCAGGAAAGTGTCGACCATGCTCGACGCAATGCTACCCCACGAGCCAGCTGACGATGGGATACCCGACGCCCAGGTGGTTGCTCAACGAGCCGAAGAAGTTCGCCAGCTCGCCCGACTCCGAATCCAAGATCAACAACGTGTCGACGCTACCCGGTACAACCTTCGCCGGATCGACGTTCGCTTCAAGCCCGGAGACCGTGTGTGGGTTTGGACCCCAATACGACGACGCGGTCTAAGCGAGAAACTCCTGAAGCGCTACTTCGGACCCTACAAAGTGCTTTCCCGACTCGGCGATCTGAACTACGAGGTGATGCCCGACGGAACACGGACTTCATCTCGCCGCCCTCCACGACCCGAAGTCGTCCACGTCGTGCGCCTCAAGCCGTACTACGCGCGATAAGACTGTGAACCGTGATCTCGTGCAACACTTGATAGGATTGTGTTTTGCCAGCCTCCGTATTTTCCCATTCTTTTGGTTGTCCTGCTCTGTTTTGTTGCCTTTCGCGTGGCATCGAGACGATGCCTTTTTAAAGGGGGAGTAATGCCACGCGCGTCAGCAAGCAAGTGCGTGCGTGGCCGAGTGGTTACCGCGCTTGACTTTCGTGCGGAGGCCCAGGGTTCGATTCCTGGGAGTTCCGCGGATTTTATTTATGCTTCCAGTTTATGTTCTGGGGGATTCGAGAACATTGTTGTTTATTCTAGGCCCGAATGTTCTACGCGTCGAACTTTCCACGCCGATTATTCCAGAAGCCCACGCGTGTACATAAGGGGCTCCGCGTGGCGAGCCGGGGTCAGTTTCGCCTCAGCGTTCGATCCTGCTGCTTCGCCGCTTTCGACGCCCGCGACGCTCTGTTATTATCTTCTGTTTCCTTTTTACTTTTGGGCACAAGTTCGCCCCATTAAACGTTTAGTTTCTTTTGTTATCACCGCCTCATCAGTTGTCATTCGTGACAATATGCTGAGCTTGGTCACGTCCTTCCACTGAAAATAAATTACATATTTTATCAAATGCCGTTTATCATCAGAACTATCACGGAAAACGAAGTAAATCGTATGCGTCCCCACCTGCACTCGTCTTCATTTTTGATCGAGCCTTCGGACAGTTGATTTCGGATGGTTCTGGAGCGTGGCTGTGGTCGTTCGTCGCTTTCAAAATTTGAAGCTTGGAAAAATCGGTTGTTATTTTTGCTTTGCAGCTCTCCCTTTTCCGGCATATCCAGTAAACACTCGTTTCAGTTCTTCGGTTGGCGGTGTATGAAAATTCTGAAAATATGAAAGCCGTATACAACTCCCTGTAACGCCGAATTAGAGCGCAGCTCTTGAGGAGGAGGGGTCACGTGACCTCGGGGAGGGGGGTCACGTGGCCTGGGGTCGCGTGACCTCGAGGAGGGGAATTTTCCCCGCTAAATTTAGCGGGGAAATTTTCCGCTAAAATTAGCGGGGAAAATTTTCCGCTAGATTTAGCGGGGAAAATTTTCCGCTAAATTTAGCGGGGAAATTTACCCATCATGCACCGCGCGGTTACGCCGACGGCGACGGCGACGCCGCTCAAGCCGGAAACGGGCGCCTAAGAGCTGCGCTCTAAATGTAGCATCTCCCCACCTCTCTCCGTCTGGATGGCGACTTCAAAAATTTACGGGAAACCAAACATTTTATAGCAGTCCGCCGATTCTTGAATGAGTCATTGGAAGCCGCATTTCCAGATCCTTCTTCGAAACCCTGTAAGCTAAGCTGAATGAAAACCTTTGTCAGTAGGGGAACCAGAGAAATACTGTAAACTCGAAGGTGGATAACAAAGTAATCCACAAAGCATTATACATTGTGCTTCCAAGGCTAACTAAAATGTTTATCAACTTAGAGCCAAACAGGAGACTAATCTTTCTAAATAGGATACTACACACAAGCTGAATAACAAAGCTACCGAACGCTTAAATATAGGTCAATGCTAAGCATAGCGTCGGGTTATAATACCTTCGGCGACGCTTTTCGTTCCGTATAGACAAAGCGCCGCATTTCCAGATTCGTTTTCGAAACCCTGTAAGCTAAGCTCAGTAGGAACCTTTGTCAGTAGGGAATCCAGAGAAAGACTGTGAACTCGAAGGTGGATAACAAAGTAATCCTCAAAGCATTGTACATTGTGCTTCCAAGTTTAACTAAGATGTTTATCAACTTAGAACCAAACAGTAGACTAATCTTTCTAAACAGGATACTGCACACAAGCTGAATAAAAAAGCTACCGAACAATTAAAAATAGGTCAATGGTAAGAATAGCGTCGGGTTATAATACCTTCGGCGACGCTTTTCGTTCCGTATAGATAAAGCGCTATTTCAAAACTCCCATTTTTCGACAAGTTGTCCTAGTGACGAATCGCCCAATGACGAATCGCCCTGTGCGACGAACGGCCCTGCGACGAGTTGCCCTATTACGAATTGTCTTTCGACGAACGGCCCGTACCCCCTGTCATGACCATCCATGAGTTTGCGCAATCCTCGATAGGAGAAGCCAAATTGATGTGCTTTTTTTAAATTGAGCAAAGCTTTTGATAAGGTGCCTCATGAACAACTGCTTTCTAAACTTGAACAGCTTGGTCTTCACATGATTTTGTTAATTGAATTGCTGCATACGTATCCCTTCGCACAGTCCGTTTCCGTCGGAGACTGTATCTCTCCAGTTCTGCGCGTAACGTCACGGGTCCCCCAAGGAATCGTTTCAGGTCCTCTTTTGTTCCTGGTGTACTTCAACGATATTGTATCAATCATTGACGCAGGTGTTCATATGCGTAACAGCATAAAACTCTTGTCTCCTTCGTCCCATGCCAGAAACAAAGTATGAAGATTCCTGATTAGCCAATAATGTACTTATGAAAACAGGGTTGTAGATACTTTGGTGTGTAAATTTATCATTTTAGTTTGCTTATATACAGGTCACATCGCATAAACTTGTCTGTGTCTGGCAACAATCAATTCGACGAAGACTCTAAACATCTTTCTTGGTAACTAACAAAGTGATCAATAACGATGTCTGCCTTTGGGTTAATCCGGGCAATAAAGCAACATTAAAAATACATTTTCAGTGTAAATGCAAGCAGTTCAAAGAGCTTCTTGTCAAGATATATTTGCATCTACACCACAAGTCAATTTGAAATCGTATATATGTCATATGAATGCTGTGAATAAAATCATCCTGTGTATCCATACAGAACATTCCTGACAGAAAGACACACCACGCCTCCGGCACGTCGACTTGGTGTTGAAGCACAAACATAACATTTGGGAAACGACACGAATGTTTCGACTGAAAAGCACTACATAATCCGGCACGCGCACACTCGTGCGTCCATCTTCGGAAACGTCGATAAGTCAATGTGAACGATTAGACCACCCTAAGAACCCTCATCGGTGAACGGAATTCGCCAATGGGGCTGCGGGAGCGATGCCGACCACCGCCACCGGCCGCTGAGACCATGGCCTACTCTCTCTGCCATCTTTCCATCCCGACTCGCGATCGCTGAAGCCTTCCAATCTAGGAGGTGTTGCTTGTGTCCACAGATTATGCGGTATGACGTGACGTCAATTTCCTCACAAAATCTAGCGGGGAAACTGAATATACGTATATGTCACGGGACATTATGTCATGTGACGTCCTTTCTGCCTCAAACTTTAGCTGGGAAACTGAATTTGTGCAAAGGTGTTATGACAGGAAGTCATGTGAGATCATTTCTCCCGCTAAAGTTAGCGGAGAAACTGAATTGGTGTTGAGGTCAAGTTCCGTCAATTTTCCCGCTAAATTTAGCGGGAAAACTGTGATGGCATGTGACGTCACAGACCACGGCTTCACAAAATCTGGAGCAACCAGCCAAGAACGTTTCACGCTAAAGCAAAAGGCCGGAGCATGCAATGTTCGTCATACCTGGGGAAAGCAAATATAAGAAAAAATGAAAGACGTAGTTCTGAAGGTTTCCAGCTGAAAGTAGAGGGCAAAAACGAAGGAGCGGAGAAAAGAGAAACGCACTGCTGGTGGCAGATGTTGGTAGCAATGAAATGACAAAGACCCTGCGGGTCAAGGAGGTGAAAATAAAGAGATGTGCTTAAAGAACTAGAAAGTTAATATGTGACTGCCTGGAGCTGAGCGTGTTGGTATGACATGCTTCTAAAGGTTTCCAGCTGAACGTAGAGTAATAAAATGAAGGAGCGGAGAAAAAGGGACACACACTGCTGGCGGCAGATGTTGGTTGCAGTGAGATGACAAAGACCCTGCGGGTTAAGGAGGTGAAAATAAAGAGAAGATGTGCTCAGAGAACTAGCAAGATAATTTGTGACTGCCTGGAGCTGAGCTGGTTGGTATGATATGCTTCTCTGCTCCTTTGTTTTTTCCCTCTGTGTTCAGCTGGAAACCTTCAGAAGCATGTCATACCACCAGCTCAGCTCGAGGCAGTCACAAATGAAAGACGTTTACAGGTTTCTGTAACGCCTAATTAGAGCGAAGCTCTTTACGAGGAGGAGGGAGGTGTGCCCTTCCACTCCCTCCGTACGCTACGTGCCTTCTCCTCTGCTCCCCTCTGACTTAGCAGAAAATCTCCCCTGCTCCCCTCTCATTTAGCGAAAATGTCCTCGCCATATTTATTGCGCAAACATCCCATAGTACAATGCTTGCAGTTACGCCGACGCCGATGCCGACGCCGACGCCGACGCCGATGCCGACGGTAGCACCGCTCAACCCGTAAATGGTGCCTAACAGCTGCGCTTTAGAAAGAGAGCGCATGCGTTGCGGAGAAGCCTTCTTTCGGCCCTCTCGTCGTGAATCTGGGATGTAACTCTGAGCGCTGCGACCTTAGCCTCTAGGAGGTGTTGTTCCAAGGCGTCCTATGACGCGCCGGGGGAGCGGGAGAGGAGGGATCGAGCGGCCATGGCGACGGGCGTGACATGAGACGCGGTTCACCGCACATGCGCCGTCCTGCATCTTCCAAATAACTAGGAAGCGTGCGGGCTTTGTTATCGGTGTTGACTGCTAACTTACGGCCACGTTGAAATTGCTCTCACGTTAAACAAACTACCGCAACTACGCATATCTAAGTGACGCACATGATGTCCGAAGGTTCAAAAAGATTTCTGCTCGTCATACTTATGAGTCAAATTTAATTTTTGCGGACGCGAAGCAAACAGTCTGCCAACCGTAGGTGACGATCGAGGAAGCTGTGGTGGCTGCATCCAAAACCGCCGACGCACGAGAGAACAGACCGACACTCCGAACACAATCGTATCCGGACCGTTGCGAGGTTGGTGTTTCCATCCTTGTGCATCCACACATCTGAAAAAAACAAAAAAAACATCAATGTGAGGCGACAATTCATTACCACAAATTTGCATCCACGCCAATGGTGACAATTTTGACTGCACAGAGGGATATAATACACTCGTTTTTCTAATAGCACGAGCTTGCATATGAAATCCCAGCGATGACCCCAGTTCACTATCTATATGGCCGTGAACAAATTTATGTTAAAAAACAAGCTGGGATGATGACGTGGGTCGACAAACCAACCTCATGAAGAAAGCTGGGATAATCACGAAGGTCGACGAACCAACGTCTCTCTGCAGCCAAATGGATGGATATTCGAGAAACGAGGAAACCTCCGGATATGCCTGAACCCAACCGATCTGAGCAAATTACTCCTGAGAAGACACTACCAAGTGAAGGTGTTAGATAACCCTCTTAGTTGTCAAACAACTAAGAGGGTCAACAGTCTGTGCATTGTTAGATTTCAGGGAGAGAGTTTGGCAAATGGAAGTGTCGAAAAAGCCATGAGGTACATTGCATTCAGCACTTCGTGGGGAAGATACAACATCCTTCGCATTCCATTTCGTGTCGCCACGGCCCCCGAGGTCTTACGGTAGGTTATTTTACAAATACTCAAAGATATTGTGAACGTGTCCAGCTCAGTTCACGATATTCTAGTCTTCACCAAGACAGCAGTAGAGCTGTATCAACTCGCAGTGAAGGTCATCCAGAAACTGCGAGAATGCTGATGCAAGACTGAACTTCGACAAATGAGTCTTCAATCAATCAAGCACTTAGTTCTTGGGTGACGCACTAAAACCTCGAGGACTAAAGACTGAAAAAGACAAAACCGAAGCTATCGAAAGAATCGGAGATCAGCAGAACAAGGCTGAACTTCAGCGACTGCAGGGCAGCTTCAATACCTTCAGAGGTTTGTTTCTAACCTGACGAAAAAGACAAGCCCATTGATGATGCTAGTCAAGCAAGACATAGCATGGTGTATGGACGGAAGAACAAAGCATCGTTCTAGAACAAATCAAGCAAGCTACTGAAGCAGGCGCCAACTCTAGACTACAACGACACAAACGGCAATATGACAGTTTACATTGATGCCAGTTCAAGGACACCAAAAGCAGTTTTGGCCCAGAATGGAATAACCGGTGGCTTACGAATCCCAAACTCTGACTAGCCCACAGAAAAACCACCAGAAATTGAAAAGGAAACACTGGCCAGAAGGCATGAATGCCAGAAAGTCCACCACTACAACTACGGAGGATCACTAGAAATTAAAACAGATCAACGCCCACTGAAAACAATCAGCAAGAAGTCACTAGGAGAAGCACCGCAGCGTTCTCAGAGTCTAGCTTTTTGGCATGCAGCCATATGCCCCCTCATTCCGTTACATAAATGGGCAAAGACCTGGTTATTGCAAATCTGCTCAGCCGTTATTGTCGCCCTAACGAAACAATCGACAAGTTAACAAAATACACGCAGGTTTAAGAATTGACCGATGTCACAAAGTACACTACAAGAACTCACGGCAGCAGTACAAGATGATGACTCAGTACAAGACAAGACGTACTCCAAGCAGCCATGAATGAATGGCCAGGCAATGTTATGATGAACGAAACTATGAAATTGTTCTAACGAATTTCGTGATGAACTAGTCGTTTATGCAGGACTACTCTTTCGAGGCAACATGATGGTCTTACCGAAGACATGGCGCAAAAGAATACTGGTTCACAATGGGCCCTTGGGCACCGCAAGCTGCCTGAAGCAAGCAAGATTATACTGGCCCGAGATGTCGGAAGGTATCAAACGCCCATTCCTTACTTGCCCCACCTGTGAATCCAAACAAAACCCAACAAGCCGTTGATGCCGAACCATGTTCCCTAACTAACATGGGAAATGAAAACCATCGATCAGTTTGACTCTGACCAAAGCTGTCATTCTGGACAGTTACTTGCTTCATTAATTACAAATAACTGATAAATGTTTAATTGAAGAAGGTGATCTCGGCTCTCAAAAGATGGTTCTCAACTCATGGCATTCTAAGGGTTGTGGAATCTGACAACGGAACACAGATCGATACAGCGCGTTCCTGAACTTTAGACACAAATGTGGATTCGACAACATCAATCTCAGCCCTAGGTACGCGAAAGCCAACGGCCAGGCTAAACAAGTAATGCAATTGGAAGAAAAAAACTACTTAATGAAATGCAGTGCAGACGGAAGGGAAATCCGACTGGCTCTTACAAAGTCTGCGGAAAGTTCTTTGTGACGGAGTACTGAGGGCCCCATCGCAACGGCTGTTCCGTCAGCATACAAGAACCACTATTCCACTCAAAAAAATGATCCTAATCCCAAGCGCAGTGAACAACATCCAGCAAAAGATAAAAAATACAGCGACAAAGCAAGAACACTGTGCTGACTAACGCACAAGGGGAGAGGAGTATTTAAAGTTAGAATTGGTGACAAAGTCCGCATGTGGGGAAACAACTACCACCAAACGCAAGGAGTGGTCAACAAAAGGCCAAACGTGCTGCAACACCGGGGTCTTACTGGGCCTAAACAGGAAGCGGGCAATATCGACGAAATACTTCTTTCATTCGTCCAACAAAAGCGGCGTGGAAACCACCAGAGATATGTGCAGTAAGCCCTGTACAATGCCCGGAAGTGTAAAGCGAAACCACTGCATCACAGCAGATCAACAAAGACCACCACAGGATCGGGGCGCATGGTGATGCCAGTTGTGCAATTCCAGTTATAAAAAAGGGACTCGACGAAGTCTTAGTGCAAATCAACCTGGTGGTCGGGCGTGTCGTGCGGACTAAATTCTAATTGTTTTCGACAGGTAACAAATGTTTCTTTTTTAAGCTAGACAGATTCGCCGGTACCGCGAACGACAGCTCTGAAGTCGAGGTCCCACGCCCGTCGTCCGCCGCCATCAGTCCGCTTCGTCCAGCCGTCCAGCCCGCGACTCCAGCGATATGACATGTTAAAAATTACGCAGTACATGTACTACCGGTATTCTGCGCAACTTTTTCGTCTCTTGAATCAACGTATTTGGAGGTCTTAAAAGCCGCGACAATATGGGTTTCATATTTTTTATATATTTTTAATACTGTGTGTGCGCCTTCGATGACCCACGGCTTTATTTATATTTGGAACCTGTGTCTGAACGGCACGTGACGACGGGAGGAGAGGGAGCACGACTCAAACCGGCGAGTTCTCCATCGGAGGTTTTCGCGAGGAAACGAAATCCGAATTTTGAGCCGTAAATTGTGTTTTGGGTAGCTGGGCTGTCAAGTGTCACGTACAAATAAAAACCTCGACGAGCGTAGTATACCATCTCAGTGTCCCTTTAAAAAGGGAGGAATGCTGCATCTCAGATGGCTCCCGTGTGTTTATGCAAGAAACTAACCGACGATGACGACAAAAAACGAGCCTCGTGACTGAGGCGCGAGACAGTCGAACGCTGCTGCGGCTGCCGAGCACCGTTCGCTCCTGACGCACAGCTTTCAGAAGAAAAATTAAAAAATTCTATCAAATATTTTTTATATAGTATGGTAGATTCTTTAGACATTTGGTACATCATCTTGCACACGAATATAGCTCTCAAGCAAACTGCAAAAAGGAAGAACTTGCGAGCATATTACTGCATTTCATTCGCCACAGTCCTGCACACGTTTTCTTTCTCATTCCTGTTTTGATTTGGGGCTCTGCTAATGTAAGCCTAATGAAGGTGTTCTTGACCTGTGGATAAGTCTAATTAAATATGTTGATGAAGTCAGAAAAGCATGACTACCGTATTTACGTCTAGTTAGTAAACCTTACCTCAGTCTAAAAGATTGGCTGTAATGAGAGGATGTTGCCCGCATAATAAAATTTCAGTATGTTCTAACCCTTATTTTTAACTAATGGAAAATGTATGAGTGCCTTCTTATTTGGTCTATATTCAAGAACCTCCACGAATTTCTGAAGTACATGATTACAAACATACCACAACAAACTGACGAAATTATGGTGTATTCTCAGGTGGATGACGAGTTTCTTGTTCGAGATCGTTTTGATGAGGTCGACTATTATCATTCACTGCAATTCTTGAAGGATGGAGCTCCAGGTTATCAAATTATATTTTGAAGATGCAGATCTCGTGTTATTTGTAACAGGGTAAGCATGATCCCATATATCATCGTTTGATGTGCGATGAACGAGGGCTTGTAAAATATTTTGAGTTCTATTATATAGACACAAAAGTAAAACATCACAATTTTTAAACAGCGCAACTAAGACACGTGGTTAACTAAAAAATGTATTCGCAAAAATCAAACTTTTTGAGGAGAATAATTACGCCGCGACACGTAATTTAGGTAGAGGTAGCTTCGCTCTAACCCTGCCCATTAGCAAAAAGGTGCTTATCTAGCAAAGCACCGCTTCTCATGTCTCATTGGTTCAAGAGATGATTGACGTGTGGAATGATGGGTTGTAAAATTGTTTGTCTGTGCCGTGACATTTTTCGTTCGACATATTGTTATGTTTGAGAAACAAAAGTCCTGAATAAAATCATTACTGTTTGAGGATCGCCACTTCCACTTTGAGTTCAAACGAAAAAATGAAGGCTGCCGGCGTTTGCAACGATTAGTTTGGTACTACGCGTACTCGCTGAGCTCGTTTATTTTTATGAGTGAAAGTCATTACGCCTTCACCGATGTGTTTAGAAAACGATCTCAACCAAAGTAGTTTGCAACAATCATCTGTCGCGGGTACGCTACTAAGGATGCGCTGTGGGGTTGACGGTTTTTTATGAGGGTTAGCGTAAGTCAAGTGTCCGACATCAACTATTTTGATTGCTCCTACTTGATTAGTTCCTTTACGCTTGTTGATGCCGAATAAAGATGTCGGGTCCCGTAAAAGCGGTCCCGCTGCACTGTGAGGGCCCCGGAGAGATCTGATGTAACGGACGGATGTCATGTTCATCAGTGTTTCGGTGTTTCAGTAAGTGTTTTTCAGCTCTATTTTGGTGACCTAATATTTGAAGTATCACCAAAAACAAAAAATATGTGCCTAAAAGCTTGGCTTTCTCGTTTTTGTTCATAAAAAAGGCTTCACTTTGAGTGCCTAAAGGAAACGACGGTCAACGCTCAACGACCCCCCCTCCCCTTCGTCCCTCCCTTAAACCCGCCCTAAACCTATGTACCTTGGTTGGAATTGTATTTGTTAAAAACATTGCCACGATAAAATATATGTATTTTGCGATAGCACCCTGTGTTTTGGGGCGTGCTGCAGCGCAATTTAAAGAAGCTCAATCTACCCCAAAATCACGTTTTCTTAAAGTTTGTAATGACAATTAGAACCACATAAAAGCATTTAGTTTATGATACGTATTCTGTTTGAGAGGCGTAAACTTGTTAGTTTATTTTGTGGCGGTGATGGTAAAATAGGTAGGGGATTGCTTGGTAAACATATTGATGATATATCACTTAATTTAGCGCTCGTCCATGTTGTTGGTGTGTTCCTTGTACCTGTCTGTTTTCTTTGCATTTCAGCATTTTTGAAATTATCAGCCACCTAGCTTCAATCAAACATTTTACTTTGCATCCGAGTACCCCTTCCTCCGAACTGTAGTCCGGTCCTTGTTTAGGCCTGCTGAAACAAATTTTGGCTGAAAATGTATTTTTTTAGAGAGTCCTCACCCGGTGCATAGTTCGAATCCGAGGCATATTACGCATGCGGCAGGCCCCACCAGGTGGATACTTCGCGCGTAAAGAAATTATCATACATACCAAGCTTTTAAAATGCCGGCTATATTAGCTAAAAAAACGCTTGTATAATCATAAAACCTCGTGAACATAATCTTTCATTAAAAAATTAACAATCTCTCGTCATAATTAACGATCTTAGAAAACATCGGTATGTAACCCGCACGTGTTGATGGTTCACACCGCTTAAAATGTCAACTTTTAGACATGAATACTTTTCGACTGAAGTCCGGCGATGATGATACTTTGTAATTGTCATACAAAGGCTGTTGAAGCTTCCATCAAAAGGAAACTAATAAAAAACATATTTAAAAACCACATAGTTTTTCTATCTGGTCCGGCCTAGAAAGGTTTTGGTCTGAAACCTTTCCCAGATTTTAGGGCAGAATACATTAGTTTATACTACGATACATAGTCAAGCACACTTTCTAAATTCTATGCACTATTTGATTACTTTGCACTTGCGTGGATCAATTATTGAAACACTAGGCAATGCTGGGCAGCTCAGCTGCCCATCAAATATTATTCAATCAATATTCAATCAATCAATCAGTGTTTGCTACAGTGTCAAGAAACAACCTATCACTCGTAGTGCCAGCACACTTCAATAGAATACACTTACACACGTACACACAGACAAAATAAAAATCTCAAGTTCCAAGTGGCAACAGTGCCAACATGTTTGATACTAACATAACAAATTCATAAAGCAGTTCAACCTCCTCGACAAACAAGCACAAAGCATAGACATGAAGGAAATATTATTATTTGAGACAAGTATAAAAAAATATCTTGCAGTGACTCAAGGGTACTTCTTAGCCCTTTTTCAGCACAATCACGTTTCCGACAAAGTGCTCAAGTCCACTGCAACCAGCGCAAAAAAAAAATAAAGTGTGTCAGAGTAGAGGTGATAAAACTCAGCCGACCTATGGGTTGGGTATAATTCGCTAAAATGTCGCGATATATAAAATAATCACTGGAGTCGTATGGGCACACAGGAAATTCTAAGACTCACTTTTGACAGCAATTGCTAGGTGAGTCGATAAAGCCGTGCAGTGTCCTGAACAAAAAGTGCAAATCCGCTTTCCCTCGACGATGGTTCAGGCTCAGCATGTTAACGAGATCAAGATGACTTCAAATCGCCTGTTTCCGTGGGCTTAGTGATCCTCAAGCCTCTCTCTATTTTTAAGAATGATCAAGGACCTCTGCCCAAGATATTCAGTTCCTTTGAAACCGGGTGCGCCTTGCACTGCCTCCCAAGAAAAAGATCACAGCTAAAGAATGTAACGTCGTTTTTATCGGGGATCTCCATGTCCCAGACATACACCTGTAGATTTTGAAAAAAAAGGACCGAAGTTTTGCTTTGACCCCGTACTTAAACAAATCGACAAGTGGGTCATGTCCAGGTCCATTTCACGAACGGTACCAGAGGTGGACAAACCAAGGTGTTTTGATGATCGCGTGAATGACTTGTGGCGATCTGGAGGCGGTCGCCCGGGAACCAAAAGCCTTGAACCTGTGATTGACTTTCTCGCGACCAATAATAAGAACATACGGTTGTCCGGCGAGGTGGGGTGCTTTGTCATCATGCCCGAAGGCATGTTCTTCGAAAAAACAAAACAGACGCACTGACAAAAATTAAGAACGGTCTTCAATCGTCCAGCCAAGATAAAAGAACGATTTATCAAGCTTCTGTACCAACTTAACCTGGCCAATGTTGCTCTAGGAGCCAAGGAGGGAAGAAATATCACGTTAGAGGTATTTTTCGCGGCAAAACCCCATAAACCAGGAGTCCTTTATGCACCATAGTGTTTGAGCGGGCCACAAGGTCGCATGCAGTTTTGGGATATTTGCACAAACACCTTGACTCCTTACATATACTCGACCCATTGTGCATCCCCAACTCCAAGGCGGTTGGTGGTTTTCTGAAGGTCAGTAACGCAGCCGGGTGTAGCGTATACAGCATTGATGTTGAAGAATTGTGTTATTTATTGCCACACGACGATCTCATGGTTAGTGTCAAGGAGCGCACAATGGAACACAACAGCAAAAGCAACTTCAGGGCGCAAAGCGGGATCACAATAGAAGACTTCCTCGAACCACTGTTTGTGTATTTGAAATCCACACTTTTAGGTTTGACAGGCGAAGGTGTTCGTACAAAGGTCCGGAGTATGTGTAGGATCGAGAGTAGCATCTGGACTCAGCAACATTTTCTAAGGCTGGATCGACCGGGATCTTAAACCCTGCTTGGAAAAGAACCTCAGAAAAATATTTAGGTACGCGGTCGATTGTATGGTATTCATCGCGAGGGCCAATTGCCAACAAACGCTTCACGATGTGCTGAAGGTTTTCACGGAGGAAGATCTAGGGCATTGTTGTCTGCTATGAGCCCCCGAAAAACCTTATTCAGTTGTTGTATCTCCTCTTCTTCATGGAGGACGGTCATGTTTGCTGGTTGTACATTCCCAGAACAGCGAAGAGTCTACTCAACTTTCAATCAGCCCACTCCAAGCTCGTCAAACAAGTCATTCCTTTTCCTGTCTGAGGTCAGCATTTACATGCTCCAACATTTACAAACTAAGTTCCAGCTTCATCTCCCGAATTCAGAGTATCAATGATTCGGGATTCCCTGAATCGGTCATCCCTTCAGCATGCGAAAAATTGGTGATGCACCTTAAAGCATGTCCAGGGATCAAGCGAGGTGACCTTGATAGAAAGAGATAAAGAAGGTTTCGGGTCATTCCATACCGCCTACCTTAAGGACTGATAAAGTCGCCTCGAGATTCGGTGTGCGTGTTCTTTTTCCGCCCTCAACAAGCTAAGCAGAGTATTATCAGAAGTGAACAAACGCGCGAGCAAAGAGGATTCAACGTCTAGCAGTGAGTGCAGCGTCAAACACGAAATGAAGTTCTTCCCCTGCGTAATAGGCGCGATATACAAGATCCTACCTGTTTTCCCACGGGCGCTCATATATAGTGTGCAGACCGAGCGTTGCCTGAATATACGACTATGAGAACACAGTTTTTTTAATGGAATCGCTTAGTCGCAGCTAACGATGCATTTCTGAGATTGCGGATGCTATCCTCTTTTCTCCAACACGACAGTGATCTTCCGACACAAGGACCAACTACCCCAAGAAATGATGAGGACATACTACATCACACAATACCGAACTTCGTGCGTGAGCCAGTCGACAGTGACTTTTAGGAACCGCGAGATCAGCTTTTTGGATTTAAGGTAGCACGGCTAGTTCCGTGTGGAGTGAAAGTTGAAGTTCTCAAGGCCATGGAGGGACACGTGGATGCGCAAGCAGCAGCATCATGTGTATGTTTTCGTTTTATTAGACAGTTGCTAGACAGTGCTTGTCTTGTTGTTTCTCGTCTTTCTCTCCTTGTCAAATTCGTGCTGTATCTCATCATGAACTTTCACTAACTCGCCCAATTATTCATCTTGCTATGTTGACAAGTCCGTAATCGACTTCACCTTTTGAACAGTGAGTTGTAGATAAAGTGTACGAACTCGGTCACGGACCAATCACAGCGCAGGAGGGTGGGCCGAACTTCCAATCACACGCGGGGGTGGCCTTCCCTCTCTCATCCCAGTGAACAATGACAGGCCGGCGTTGATGGCCACGCCCACAGCGATCACCGACATAAGAGGCCCCGCCCAAATTGGCCAGTGACCAATCGGAGCTCGTCGAAGTCCTGCCCCCGAGTCGTATACGCGGTATAGATGTGTATTCACGTTTGCAGCGTGTGACAGCCGCGTGGGAAAAACACGTAGCAGGGGAGGTGCCAATCACAGCGGATGTCATCACCATGACAACCGCTGTCGTCACTGCATTACAACCACGTGATTTCACCGGGTTTAAGCAGCGGAGAGGGAAAATGAATTTGCGGGGCGTCTTTGCTGCGGTCACGTGATTCAGGTGTCATGTGATAATATTTCAATCGCTGCCTCGGTAAATGTTTTATTCGCTAAAAAAGGTTTTGCGGCGGCTGAGAATCGACCTCGGTGACCTTGCGCACAGCCGTCTGGCACTCTACCGCCTGAGCTACGAGCACATTTTGTTTTTCTTTATTGCATAAAGCAGAGAACACATGTCAAATAATCATAAAAATGCTCTGCAAAGCTTTTGCAGGGTATGTTAAAAAGCTTTCATTTCCAATAGCTCTTTGCAAAGGTCTAGCCATTCGGGCTTGAGCTCACGGGTGGAAATAACACTTTCTATTTGTTTAACAAGGTCAAAGAAATAAAACCGAACTTCTTTAGTATTGGAGTCGGCGTGACGCATAGCCATGCGCGACCGCCATATGCTGCACAGTCCTAAAAGAAAGAACATATCAAAAGGTACACAATCGTCGCCGCTTACGCTCAAAAACGTATGCCCGACGGGCTGATACAGAACTCTTTCTTTAACGTACGCTGGAGGACGTCCCGCAACAAAAAACTGCGTCCCAACAGAAAATAAAAACGTGCTCGACGGTCTCGGGTTGTTTACACAACATACACTCCACCGGCCATGGCACACCCACGCCCTTTTCTCTTAGCCAAGCTTTAACTGGGAGAGTATTGCTATGCAATTTGAAAAAGAAAGTTTTGACAGCGGGTGGTACACACATGCGCTTAACACGTTTGAGTACATCGCGACCATCGCTGCAAATGACACTTCTGTACAGCGGGGCAGGAAACAAACTTAACACCAAGTCACGTTTTAGCTTCTTCTTGGTTACCACAGACAGATACTCCAAAGAAAAGCAGGAAGACAAAAAGTGGAAAGCGTCGACAACTTCTTTGTGAAAGCCATACAGTCTCGATGATTCACCGTCGTAGGATGATACAACAAAGGTCAGCAAATGAGGTGACAGTTTTGTTTGAATGAACGCGCGTATGAAATGGTGGTCTTGATCGCGGAGAAAAAAGAAACGTGACACCAACTGTCGTACAAACAAATGCGATAATCCCAATCCGCCATCACTGACACGATGAAACAGATTGTCGCGCCTCATGGGCTCCCAAGACGAGTTCCAGATGTATGTCGCAAAAACGCAGTGAAACTTTTGCACGTTCATGCGGGCACAATGACTTACTTGCAACACATACCATAACTTGGCAATAAGAAAAACATTGCAAACAGTCGCGCGCGCAAAAATGGACAGGTCCCGCCTCTTCCAGTGAGAGGCGCGCCTGCCGAGGTCGGTGGCGACACCCGACCAATAAGATTTGTTTTCACAATAGCAGTTTAAAGGCACGCCGAGGTATGTGCATGGTGCCCGGTCCCAGCTGACGCCTTCAAAACCGAAGGCGTTGTTGCCGACGCCCCATGCCGAAATCCACGGCACTTTTCCCAGTTTACTGCTGCCCCTGTGGCCTCACAAAACCTATTTACCAACGCCACAGCAGCACTAACGCTTCACTTTTCGCTGCAAAATACAGCTATATCATCGGCATACCTCATTATCTTAATCTCAACGTCCCCCAACCGGCAACCACGACAATCCTCGCTGCCTAAAAGACTCAAGCAGAACAGTCCCCACTACAGATTAAAAACAAAGGTGATAGAGGGCACCCTTGCCTGACTGATAACCGGACATTATTTTTCGTCGGTCAACTCTTTGTTTACGAAAAGCTTTGTCGTGCAATTCCTATATGCCATTTTGGCCCTTTCCAAAATGACTCTGCCAACATTGGCGCGCTCCAACACATCAAAAAGAACGTCGTGTTTAACGCGGTCAAAAGCCTCGTCAAGGTCTATTTGGAGCATATCGACTTGATCTATGCCATTGTCGCATGCCTCCAAAACACTACGCGCAACGTGAACATTTGTTGCTATAGACCTTCCTTGAATCCCAGAAGTCTGGTGCTCGCTTATGATCTGGCAGGCGATGCTCTGAAAACGGCGCGCCAAAACTTTTGCGAAAAGTTTATAATCGACGTTGCACAGCGTTATCGGTCGATAACCTGTGACTTTTCCAAGCTTGTCAACATCGTCGATTTTGGGGATTAAAACAGTATACGTTCGGGCAAACGACAGTGGCAACCCCTTACGCTCGTACGCTTCGGAGATTACACATAGCAAAACACTAGGCACCACGTTCTTACACTTTTTCTAAAACTATCCCCCAGCCCGTCTCGCCCCGGCGTTTTTGCGCTCGGCAAGTCGTCGATCGCCCTCTAAACCTCCTGCAGCGTAATAGGCTGTTTGACCCTTTCCTGCTGCTCTGCGTCTAATTGAGGTAGCGCCCTAAGAAGGCCCGCAAACATAGAGATTTCTCCTCCCGTTGGCTTGGCTCTCAAAAAGATTCCTATAATGGTCCACAAAAGCCTTGCGAATATGGTTGGGGCTCGTGCTACTTACACCCTGGTACTCGATCTCGCCGATTTCATTGCGGAGTGCGTAGCGTTTTTCCTCCGCTAAGGTTCGTTTTGTAGGTTGCTCTCCCATGCGTATTTTTCTGACCGCGCACGAACTATGGCACTCGCGAGTACACAGCTCGCGATGCAACGCGCTCATCTCGCATGCAAGCATATCTCTCGATAGCGATCATCTTAATTTCCTGCTTGGCGAGTTCACACGCCTCAAAAATGCCGCTCTCCCTTCCTTCAAAAACGTTTCTGAAAGCTTTACCTGCTGCTTCAAGAAAAGCATCATCCTTCAGAACCATTATATTCAACTTCCAAAGCCTCCAGCTGAACTTGGCCTTCGGTAGCGCTCTTTCACCGATTGTTGTTGAAATTAGACAATGATCAATATTATTATTAAAACACGGTACTTTGTTAACAACGTGGCCATATAGGTTGAAACATACACTCTGTCTAACCGAGCATGAGATGAAGCGTGAAAGTGGGTGAAGCGCATCTCGAACGTGTCGTTTTTAACGGTACCAGCGTCTATCAGATCATAATCTTCGAGCAATTCCGCCAGAACTGCCGCACTTCTATCAGCGCGCTGTCGAGACGGCGTTCTGTCTGCTGCTCTGACAAAGCAGTTAAATGACCTAACAGAACAACCGTCCTATCGCAATCTACAAAACGGCGTAAGCCAGAAAAAAATGAAACCCGGTCTTTCACCGTATTGGGGGCATTTATGCAAATAAGCCGCCAGTGAACTGCTGAAGAGGAAAAATCACACAAAATAAAAAGTCCTTTCACGTCGGTGGTGACGTCCAACTCCGACAAAGTTAAATAATTTTTCAAAAACAAAAATACAACCCCCCGAAACACCGACAGCGTGCGTAACACAAACTTCATACGAAAGTAGAAAAGGCTTTAGTGCACTGGCTCCCTGCTCCTCCTCAGCCATCTTGGTTTCTTGCAAAGCTAAGAAATCGGGCCTTTCTTCCATTAGTAAACGTTGTACTTGGTACTGTTTCTTATGCGCGTTAAAGCCTCCAGCGTTTAGCGTCGCTACCTTGATGGCTGTATCGAGCGTACACATAAAGGGTTGCGACATCGCACTTGCCTTGACAATCGTGTGGAAGTTCTTGAACCGGGCGTAGCCGCCTTATAAACTGTCGACGCGCGGCCGACCGTCCGGGCGGCTCTATGGCACAGCCTTGAAACGGCCTCGCTTGTTCTTCTCCATCCCCAGCCAAGGGTTGGCGTTGAGGTTCATGCCGTGTGACGGGGGCGTGTCCTCGAGGTCGCGCTTGGGGGAGTCGGTCACCTCGTCCATGACGACAACGCCTTGCAGGGGGCCCTTCTCAGACATCGAGGGATAGGCAGCGGGCGAGACAGCACCGACCGCGGTCGACGTCACCACAAAGGAAAAGATATCGGAACCTTGTTCTGGAACGCCCGGGGCCGACTCGTGCTCGTCGTCTGCCACGGAGACTTGCGCGGGATCACCGTCTCCGGCGGCGTTTCCTGTGGTCGCGTGGTCGGTTTGGCGTCTTGCACCAGACCCTCAAGAATCAGCTCGGCCTCGTTGACTTCCATGGTTAGCGGTGGAAGGTCGTCTTTCGCGTCTCCACCAGTGACGCGGGCGTATGTCCTCACGCAGGTCTTCCCTGTCGTGACCAAAACGGAAGCACACCGAGCACTTCGGCACTCGACAGTCGCGCCTGATGTGCCCGGCGCGCTTGCAACGCAAGCAGACCGGTGGTCGCCCCGGGATGACGATGAGGACGTTCCCTCCCTGGAGCCTCAGTTGGTGAGGCATGCCGTCGGGCGTGACGCCGCTCTTGAGGGTCATGCGCATGATGCGCGTCGACGACTCGATGGCCTCAAAACCCTCGACACGCCACTTCTCGCGGGAGACTTCTAGGACTTTGCCATACGGCTCAAACAGTTTGCTCACCGCGTCGTCGTGGACGTGGAAGGGGACCCAGTGTACGCGAAGGCGAACCTCGGTGGAGCAGGGGTCAATGACGACGCACCGTAGGTTCTTGATGCTGAGCTCCTTCGCGCTCACCAGTCGCTCCTTGGCTTCGGGCGTCCGAAGCGTGGCCAGCCATACATGGTTCATCTGATATGCGCCCAGCGAGGCGATATCAGATAAAACAGCGATACGCCTGACTTCCTGGCGAAAATTCTTCGATCCGATATGGACGCCCCTTGAGGTCGCAGTGAAGCGTGACTGAGTTTAAAACCGTTGAACCGGTAGGTACGGGTGGTAAAACAATCTTGTACTCTTCCGAGGAAGATCCGCCAACAGCAGAAAAAGAACCACGGCCGGCAAGGGCCGATGTCGCCGCTCCGTCGGAGCTAGTCATCATGCGACCGCCTCGTGCGAGCGCAGAAGCAGAATCCCAGCTACAAGCACATTGCTTCCTCGACATCTTAACTCGTGATAGTTATCCGTATGTCGCGCGCGCGCCCGCGATTCAGAGTGCTCGTTAAAGCTGTCGTGCTACTTGGTTTTTGTAACCTGATTTAAATAAAGGTGAAATATCAATACGGTTGTTGGTACCGTGTATCTTGCGCATCATTGTTGGTTAAATTTCATTACGACATTGCGCTTGGAATTGAGTCCGGAAAAGTGGTTCACCGTGTTTTTCTCTCAATATGTGCATGGCTTTTGATAAAGCTGATCACTGTTTGCTACTGAAAAGTGGCATGTTTTGAATATTGATCCTGATGTTTGTTTCTAGATTGGTAACTACCTTTTCTGATGGAAAGCCGCGTGTGATTTTGAATGTTCATTCAACAAGTATTGTAACCGTTGCATCCAAAGTCCCACAGGGCTCGGTGTTTGGTCCTCTTTTTTTCTGACGGACATAAATGATATTTGTTTAAATATTTGTCTGCGTCTTAAACTATTCGTTGAGGATGTTATTTTATACAGAAAATTAACGATGGTGAAGATTATTTTAAACTTCAATGAGACATAAATCGGGTATCGAACTGGTGTAGTGACAGGCGTGTAAAACGTAATGTAAGTAAATGTAGAATGGTAAGATTTTCGAGGAAAAGAGAAGTTAAAGACACATCGAAAAAACTAATTCAATTCTTTATTTCAGTGTTACTTTTCTAGTGACCTGTCATGGTCCGATCATGTCAATGCGATAACAAAAAAAGCAAACAGCCTCTTGAGATTCTTGTGTCGAAATTACAAGCGCTGCCCTTCAGAACTAAACGAAATTGTGTTTTTGTTTTGTTCGTTTAGTTTTTGAGTATGCGTGGAAAGTCTGGGACCCCAAAATATGCATCCCTGATAAATTAGAACAATTGCAAAGTCGCTGCGCAAGATTTGTCTTAAATAATTGTACGTTCAAACCAAGTGTCGCAAACATGAAATCCCTAGTGAAATTCAAAGTGTTGTTTATCAGAAGAAGGCGGACCTAAGAGTACTGATTTATAATGGTGCAACCCGTATCGCTAGAGATAACTATATTCGAAGTCCGTTGTCAGAAATATTAGAACAAAAATGTGGTGATTTCTGGCGCAGTTGAAACGCAGGCCATAGTGCACCAAGAACAAGGTATGCCTTTATGAAGATGATCAAATATCATTAAGTAAGGTTTGCTTACGTTACACTGACACACGTTCGCTTTTTAGAGACGTTGTAAAAGCGTAATGCTTTCTAAAAAAATTGAAAAGCATGGGCGTATGAAACTAGACATTCATCATTAAATAAAACTGCATTATAAAGTGGTATGTGTTCGTTAAAATGATGGAAGAAAAGGTGCTACGTTTCTTATACAACTGGACAGACTAATAGAATGTAATCTATGCTTAGAAGGGACCTGTGGCCGAGTGAACTAGCGCACACCAGCTCGGAGCACGTGGAGCGAAAGCTCGCGCTGCCAAACCCAGGGATTTTGGGTTCAATCTCGCTAAATTTGCAGACATCTGGGGGTGAAAGCTTCGACTCGCTAAATTTGGGCGTCATTTGACGGTCCCTTAACACCAGCCGGGTAGCACTAAAATTTAGCTGGGTGACGATAAAACTTTGAAGCTCACAGGCCGTGCTAGATTTTGGCCCAGCTTAAAGCTTTAATGGGACCCTGCTAAATTTTGAGTTGCAGCGCAAAGATTTGGAGCGCACAGACCGTGCTGGACCCAGTGAATTTTTAGATGGACTTCATTAGTGTTAGGACTTTGAAGTGCTCCTCGCTAAATTTGAGGACATTTGATGGTAAAAGCTTCGACCCTCTAAATTTGAGCGTCATTTGACGATCCCTTAGCTCCAGCTGGCTATACCGTTTACTTTTAGCTGGGGTGACGGTCAATCTTTGAAGCTCACAGGTCGTGCTAAACTTTGGCCCAGCGTAAAGCTTTGACGTGGTCCTGCTAAATATTGGGGCCCAGGATAACATTTTAAAGCACACAGACCGTTCTGGACCCAGGTATTTTTGGATAGGCGCCATCTAGTGTTAGAATTTTAAAGCGCCCATCGCTAAATTTGCAAACATCTGGGGTTAAAACTTAGACCCGCTAAATTTGGGCGTCACATGGCGGGTCTAAGAACACGTGGTCAGCTGGGTCCAGCTAAATTTGGGGGTAGGGCGATGATAAAACTTTGAAGCTCACAGACCGTGCTAAGATCTGACCCAGTGTGAAGTTTGGAAGTGGAACTGCCATATTTTGGGGACTGGCCCCAGCGCGCAAAGATCTGAAGTAGCGCTGATAAAATTTCGGGCCCAGCGCGTAAACCTTTCAACAGCCTCAGCAAATTGGGGGATATCCGCCATCGAGTGTTAAAATTGTTGAAAAACGAAGGCATATAGAAACTCCGAACCCTGTTTTTGTACTTTGTGAAAACATGAGGCAATTCGTATCGCTCAGTACGACGAAGGGGTGATCTAGAGGTAACGTTTTATAAAAGTACTAGCGAATAGCAGTCCGAAACAATAAGGCTTTAAATAATGGCAAGCCTGGGTTGCCATTCTTTCTTCGTCAGTTCGTGAACCTGTACCATGGGTGATACTTCTGAATAGGCCCTTTAAAATTACATCTATTCTTTGGTACGATAAGCCAAAGTCATGGGCAATGGGCTATCGTTTTTTTTTTGCAGTAGGTGTCAAAGATATTGTGGTAAATAATAATCAGGACATACTTCGCAGTCTTTTACAGGTATGCGATAGATGGTAACTCCATGACAGGTCACTTTCAAATTGTATAGCTAAATATTTAACCTGATCAGCGTACTTAACAGGATAGCAGTTGCAAGGCGCGAAAGCCGATACATTCATGTATAGCGGGTGACTAAATGTAAGAACTTTCAGTGGATTATGAAAGCACACAAGTGTGGCTTTTGATGTATTAACCGAGAAACAATTTGATTTAAGGCAGAAGGTAACTATACTATCTCTTTGCAGATGCAAAACTGCTACATCATAATGAAGTTAAATCGAGAGCGATAGCAACGCCGAATCGTCTGCGTGTTGGTTAATAATATTAATATTACTAAGAATCAATGTTTTCAAAGGGACACTACCAGCCCCCCAAACATTTTTTTTTCATTTTTCGCCAGGCGATTTATTATGTTGTCGGAAGACTACCCAATTAATATTGTGCAGCAGAGTCACATTTATTTTTTAAAAAAGCCAAAAAACGCAATTGCTCGAAACCGAAACCAAAACCTCCGCACGGAGGTTGGAGGAGTGGAGAGGATAGAGTGAGTGGCGGAACTCACGTGGCTACACCCGACCGCGAGCTGTTTTTTTTTTTTTTCCTCCTTTTCTTTTTTTTTTTGCGCGCAGCAGACGTGTGTGGCGGGGAACCGTTTGCCGTACGATTCATTTGCAGTTATGTTTGTTCCGCTCGCTGTTCTGCGCTTCAAGATGAGTTGTTTCGTACATTCAAGAGTTGGAGATGAGTAATGAATGTCCGTGGTGAATTTCCGTGATCGGCTCCGAAAAGAATACCCCTAACTTGTTGTGTGAAAAGCTGCCTCAAGTGTCCTGCGTTTCGAAAAAAGAGTGGCATTGTGCGGCAGAGTCTGCATATGTTTCCGAAAGATCAACGGGTCGGGATCAATGGCTGGCTGCAATTCCTGTAGAACATTTATGAGCACCTCGGAAAGCGGACGCTACCCGATTTATATGCTCCTTGCAGTTTGTGGCAAGTGACTGAGTTCGCAGGTGTCAAAAAGGAAATCTCCTACCATTTAGTTCAGCGACGTTTCGTCCACAAGATTTATTTTTTAATTCGAAAACATTAACTGTCTCATGGAGCGAGCTGACGTCATCAGTTGGAAGCGCGAAAACGGCAGATAGTTTCCGCGCGCCTTCGGTTCCATTGGCTGGCGCGCGTCGACGGGGCTCCGATTGGCCGCTGCGCCATGACCTCCGAGATCCCGAAGCGCGCGCGCGCTAGTACGCAGCAGACGACAAAGGGAGCGGACGAGCAGACGACAAAGAGAACGGACGAGCGGCTTGCATGCTTTCGCATTCACAACTCATAAGAAATGCTTAGGTGTACCTCGAGCTTTTTTCAGTGATAATTGTACAAAAAAGAAATGGAAATATCGCGAAATGTTTGAAAAAACAAAAGCCCAGGCGTGATCGAACCCGGTTCCGCCGCGTGTGAAGCGGACGTCTTTCCACTGAGCTACATGGGAAACACTTTCGACAGTAATCATGCATCCGGTCAACTGTATGGATGAAAGTTTGCTGCCGATTTTCCTCCAGTATAAGCACTCCTCGGTCGAATTCGGGCAGCACCACGCATTGGCCACATTGACCACACTGAAAACATCGCTCGCGCAAACGTCGAGCACTTCGTGCTCGACGTTTGCGCGAGCGATGTCTTCAGCCACGAGAAGGGGGCGACGGGTCGGCGACGTCTTCGTGCAAATCGGCTTGGTGGTCGGGCGTGTCGTACGGGATGAATCCAATTGTTTTGATCGGTACAAAATGTCTCTTTCTAAGGAAGACAGAATTCGCCGGTACCGCGAACGAGAGTTCTGAAGTAGAGGTTCCACGCCCGTCGTCCGCTGTCATCGCCGTCACCGCGAGTCCCACGATATGCGAAACGACGCCATGATGCGAATTACGCAGTGAACGCACAGAATGCTTCCAGATCTCTGTGCAACTTTTTTCTTTTTTTCAATCAACATATCTGCAGGTTTTTAGAAGCCACGAAAAATGAGTTTCATGTTTTTTTAATATTTCTAATATCGAGTGTGTGCCTGCAATGACCAACGTCTTTGATCAAATTTGGTGGTTGTGGCACCACATTAGAAAACGGCCCGTGACCACGGCAAAGAGATTGAGCGCGACTTAAACCGGTCAGTTCTTAATCGGCGGTTTTCGGGCGGAAAGAAACCGAATTTCGAACCGCAAATTCTGTTCTGGGTAGTTGGCTCTCATATGCCACGTACAACTAAAAACCTCGGCGAGCAAAAATACTCTGTCAGTGTCCCTTTATGGTGCCCAGGAACAACCTCGTGGTCTTGATACTGGCATACTGATTGAAAAGTGATATTAATAATAAGAATAATATTAATAGTATTAAGATAATAATAATAATAATAATAATAATAATAATAATAATAATAATAATAATAGTAATAATAATAATAATAATAATAATAATAATATTTTTATTCACACAACGCTTTCTGTGTGTCAAATAACAGGTCCTCTAAGCCGACAATGGCTTGTAGGACTGGACCCTGCAAATTCGCAAAGGCGAAAAAAAGAACGCATAAATAAACAAACATGTTAACAAGGCTTCGGCTAACTAGCCTCTCAAGTTAAGTCAAAACGACAGCAGCACAATAATTAGCTTTCACAAGCATAATGACGAAGCCACTTTTTCAACTTTCCTTTGCCAGTAACGCTGAAAATGTCTTCAGGGAGGGTCTAAAAATATCTGATACGTAAAACAACCGCATTTGTTTTCCATACCTAGTTACACATCTTTGTACTTCATACCAAGGAGACGTTCTGAGGCCTTGCTGACGTTTAGAAAAACGGCACAAGAAAACATGTTGCCCTGAAAAGCAGAGTAAATTTGGGCAGCTACATCCTCTAAAAGCAACTTCGTACCACTCCCAGAAATAAACCCATACTGCCTAGAAGAAAACAATGAACACTGATCTGTGAAACTTGTCATTATATGAAAAACGTGTTTCTCAATAACATGTTCTAGCACGGGCAAAATCGAAATCGGCCGGTAGATTTCTACCTTTTTAGGATCCCCGCCTTTGAAGATCGGTCGCACTATAGCAGTCTTAGGCTCATTAGGGATCACGCCCGATTCGATAAATCCGTTCAACATGAAAAGATGTATATCCTGCAGATATCTGAAGTTTCTCTGAAGACATCCAAGAGTTATACTATCCACGCCCTGAGACTTAGTAGGCCTAATGCTGAAGAAGATGGAACGTAAATCGTCCAATCTCATGGGATAAAGAAAAGCGGAGGTTGCGTTCATCTCTATTACTGCTTGCGAAATACCAACTCTTTGTGGAGCACGAGTGAATATTACAGAGTAGGAATTGAATCGTTCAACAATTTCTGTCAATTTGTTACCAAAATGTTTTTTTTACAATGTCATCCACAAATGGCTTTCGCTGATGACCACGAACAGTAATAACGAGTGACCATGTCACTGAAGAACTAAATCGCACCTTTTCAAACTTTTCCTTGAAGTCCTTCCTTTTCGCCAATCGAAGCATTCCATTAGCTCTGTTCCTCGCAATTCTAAATTCAGAACAAAGTTTATTATTTTCTGGTGCTCACCGACTCCGTGCGCAAGCGAGTTTTTTTTGCTTTTATGATCATAATAGTAATAATAATGATAATAATAATAAGCATAAATTTATTTAAAAAGACTAGCATATCCACGTCGCAAGTCAGGTTCGTCAAAGCCATCAAGGGCTTGTGTGACTGAACCTAATTTGCACTAGCCTCACGAAAATAACTATGTCAAGTACTGAAGAGATGTGAGTCAGTTCCAGCAACATTTGTGACACTTAGAAAAAAAGTTGATAAAAGATAAAAACACGTATACACACACGTGCACATATGGACAAACACGCAAACCGGTCATTGTCACAGTTTAAGATGGTCTTGAGAGGTGTTACGTTCCTTGTGTTGTTAATCTTGGAGGAGGAATGCTGCAAGGTGCAACTCATGGTGAATTGGTCAAACAAAAACAAAATCAAATAAAAATATTAGAATATGGTATGAAACATTCTCTAGAAAATGCAAAGTATTGTGAAAACAAAATGTGACGGATTACAAGACCTCGTTGGTAAAAAAAAGATGGCGAAGTGCTTTTTTAAGTTTCTTTTTGGATGTGAAGTCAAAGGAATAATAATAATAATATTAAAACAATGTTTATTGCACGAACACATAATACAAGGTACAGATACGGGTTCATCAAAGCTATATAGGGCTTGCATAATGACCACTACTTTAATGAGCATGCTGCTCTCGAAGAGTCAAAAAGAACACTAGAAGTGCTAACAATACTTGTTTCCGGATGGTATTAAGCAAAAAGTAAATTCTATACGATCACTCACAGCATAGGACCACGCCACACAGCCATCAAATCTAAAGCAGAAATACACAAAACATCATGCGAAACAAACAACGCAACCAAATTGTCTCTCTCTTGAGAAAGGTCCTAGCAAACAGACTGGATAAAGGAGTTGTCCCAGTAGTGCCTGGTGATAATGGTGTGCTTGAATATTGTCTCTTTATTATAATATAGTATGGTCATACTGTGTGACTTGGACGACTTATAACCGCTCGAATAGGCTTACTTGTAGTAGGACAAGTCTTCGACGGACAGTTTGTCGAAGAGCCGATTTGGTCGCCTCTTTTCTATCCCTGCATTTCTGTATTTAAAAACAATTAAATTGTATAAAAAAATAGCAATGGGCCTATTTTTTTAACTACGGCGCACTTTGCTCAATTTTCTGTTGCATCATTTATCTGTGGACAAATTATTATTCCTTATATTAGGCATTACTATCCAATAGCACCACACAGTCTAAGTAGGTACTGTGAATATAAAATAAAAAGTTTAGCTCGAGCCGGTGCACGGATTAAAAATATTAACAGAAAGACAGTGCAGTGCAGTGTGCGAGAACTAGACAAATAGTGCATTAGTGTTCAATCATTTTGTAAACGTTTAGTTTCAGATACTCCGAGGATTGGGAGCACTACGGACGAGTACTCAACTCGTGTATGAATGTGACGGTACAAGACCACCAGCGTTTGTGCGCATCCTAGCGATGCAAACATATAAAGCTCGAACTGCTGAAACCAATAATCTTGGATTATAATGAAAGGAACAAAAAGCGGGATCTAAGTTTTCCGAGAATGCCTCTGCGGAGCTTCCGTTTACAAATTGTGACAGAGTTTGCCGGAAGCGAAAAAAGTTTGACGACTAAAGATAGAACACAAAAAGCGACAACAGTAAAAAATACCTTTATCTATCATTTTCTTTCTGCAAATTCGACTACTTGCCCTTTCACTGGTTGCACCTTTCGATGAGATGCCCTTTTGCAAAAACTACCTACGGTCAGTTGGCCTATTCGACGAGTTGGACTTATACGAGTTGACCTTTGACGAATTGACTTTCGAAGAGTTGGCCGGGTTCCCGTACATGGCTAAGCATATAGATCAAAATTGTGGAAGGTGCACCTTCCAACTAGCCGTCCAAGGAAACAACAAAAAAAAATCGTAAGATAAATATTTAATCTCTAGTCGATGCGGCAACTTAAGTTAGTTTAAGTTCCAGAAGGAAAGAAAAACCTCCCAGTCACTAATTATTGAACGTTGCATTCTAAGCCGGTATGACCCGGGTTAAGGTACCCTCGTTCGTCGTTTTTTACAAAATACAATCAGTATTGACAAACACTGAAGCTTGAAGAAAACGGTTAGCATCTTCCAGCCAACGGCAGCGCTTCGCTCTTGAAAGTGCTGCATTGTAGTCAGTGGTCGTAATCCCATTTCGCGAGTAAGCGTTCTGTGACAAGCCGATAGTGAGCTCATGTTGCCACGCGCGTCGGCGAGCGAGCTCGTGCGTGGCCCAGTGGTTTACGCGCTTGACTTTCGCGCGGAGGTCCAGGGTTCGATTCCTAGAACTTACGCGTCCATTATTCATTCTTTCACTTTCATGTTTTTTGTGAATACGGGAACCCTGTGTCTTATTCGAGGTGAGGATGTTCTAGTCGCCCAATCTTCTACGCCGATTATTCCAGAAGCCAACACGTGTACCTAAGAGGCTCCACGTGGCGAGCCGCAATCAGTTTCGACCCAGCGTTCCTTCTTGCTGTTACGCCGACTTCGACGCCCGCGACGCTCTGTTCTTATCTTCTGTTCACTCATTTGTTTTAAGCAGGAGTTTGCTCCATTAAACGTTTCAGTTTCCTTTGTTATTCTCTGTTTCGTCACCTTGTCATTCGTGACAATATTGTCACGGATACTGTCACGGCTTGTAAAATGATGTCTGGCGTTGGGAACCTCTCTGCTATCGACAGTTCAGAGAACTTTGTTTCCACTTTTCTACAATCAGCGAATTCGTGTATTCGCACAGCTGAACTGACCTGATTGAAGCCAGTGAAGAATGCAAGGAGAAAATTTCAATTTTTGCGACCTTTCTTACATATCTATAGTCTTTGTATAACAGCTTTTTTGAGTTTATTCGAAACACTAGGTTAAAATGATTTTTGCGAAGTAAAGCTGATTCAGTCAAGCTACATAAAACTGCATCCTGGCTTTGCGGTTTTATATTAGGAAGTGACGTCGCTAACGTGTTTTAACGTGTTTTAACTGATATGGCAACTTTGATTTGAAGAGTTATATTTTGGCTTCGAATACGTAAATGTGCATTCAATATGAATAACCTAACCCTTCCTATCAGTTAAAGTAGAAAACGTAAGTGTCTCATACACTGCGAGCTTCGAAAATCGATGGCATTGTCCGTAATTATGATTATTGTTGATAAAAAAGGCCTATTTAAAACAAACATTATATATACTTATGAATGTTTTCTTTTGCATAGCCGGTCTGTTGAACCTGCATTATTAAGACTGGATGGCTCTTGGATTGGTGAGTAGATATGCGTGATTTTGGCGTTGATAATACATAAAACAGCAACACCAGGCGTGGGACGATGTTTTACGTAATATTAACTCCTCCCTTTTTAGTTCAAATGAATAAACTTTAGCCCATATGTTTAGGTCGCTTGCATGGTATCTTCACAAAAGCGCAAGTCTCCATTAGTGGCCTTTGCCCACATGACAAAGGCAGTCACTTTATTGTTAAAATCAATTGGCTTGTGTCAAACACGGCAGAAAGTTATTTCGACAACTGGATACCAAAAACAAGCAGGGAATGGCTGATGTTATTATGTACTCGTGACATGAAAGTTGATCTTTAGTTTCTTCCTGTAATCTTTAAAAATAAAGTATTACAACAAATACAAATACAGCACAGCCAAAGTTACGGGCAATCATGCTCAATCGCGTGATGCGCTCCCTGCGTGATTAGTGCACTATACTGCTTTTACATTTATTGCGATTGGTCCTGACGACCCATAGACTTAGCTGTAGTACGTAGTAGGGTAAGAGAAAACATATTTTCGTGTTTATATTATTTAACAAGGCCGACAAAAAACATTTCTAGAATTGTACATTTATATGTTTGATGTATCGACATGTATTTTTAAATAAAAATTACAATAACAATAAAGAAGTACATAACTAAAGCAGCACATTTTTCTATGTTTGATTTACTGACAGGTACGCCAAAAATGGGTGGTGTGTGCACGGGCGACAAATTTGGCCTCGTTTACGATGACGGAAACTCTTTCAGCGGTGCAACTGACTTGGCGCAACAGATATCATTTCTGTGAGTAATCTTCATATTCTACGTAAGGGTGATAACATAATGTTGAATCATTGTAACAATGAAATCACTGTTTATTCCTTATTATTTTAATATGTATGTTTCCCGTGTCGCCGCGACCTCTTTGAATTAAAAAATAAACATTCTGATTTTTTCGGTTAGCTCTTAGCTTTTAGTTGCTTTTTCTACATTTTTGCATAAGGCTCGGCTAAAAGGAGTGGAAAATATCAAATTTATTTCAATATGATTACTTGAAAAAATTCTAAGATGTATTTATTTTTATTATGTAAAACCTATACTAGGCCAACATATTCATTCGCTGCAACCGCCATAGAAGATGTATGATCGCACGCGGAAATCACTGAAGAGCGAATAATTGAGAGAAATTCCACCTTGCAAGTTTTTTATGCATATGTATCGAAGACCCTCGATTTGGGTAAATAACACCTTTAGTACCTGGTAAAAACTCCTTAACCATGAGCCCTGATTGGTTCAGCTGTTTTCAGTTATGTGTTGTATTGCATTTCATTGTACCTCACGATTGTATCAGTGTAGTTCTGGTATTTCGCATTTATATTTCACCTATTTAGCATTTATATGTGCATAATGTACTTTCTCTTAAATCTTTACAATTTTTAATGAAATAATTACGTACCTAAGCTTGCAGGGCATTATAACCTCGAGAGAATGAGAGAAAACAATAAAGTTTATTACAGGTTATTACGCTATCGAAGATTTCGAATTGAACGTTCCGTTAGCGTGCACTCACACTACGAACAGACACTTTTTAAATAAACTTTGAGGAGACATTTTTTTATTTAACAATTATTCTTTGGAGCACACAGATAAGTTGTTTAATACAAAAATGCACGTCCACATGTCGCCTTGTTTATTCTTACTTTCTTGGGAATAGCTTTTCTTGGGTCTTTTTTTCCGGAATTTCAGCTCATCTTTTTGCTTGACAACCCTGTAAAACGACATTGGGGATTATTCAAACAGAATTGAAATCGCTGAAGTTCAGTTACCCTTTTCTGTGTAATACTATGCAAATAAAGTTTACAGTTCTTAAGTAGGAAACTCAACAAAGAACGAGAAACTAATCGACTCCTGTATCAGAAGAGCTTGAATTTTACATGCGTCGTCTTTTTTTAAACACGATATCAGTCATTTTGTGTTGATAAGACAAAGTGCCAATGCATAACAGATCTATTACTGTTAGTTTCGCCCGTCTTGCATTCGTTGTTCTCATTTTACTTTTTTGTTTGATTTCAGTACATACATGCACCACATTAATCGTAACACAATGGAAAGTGTTTGATTCCAATTCGTACATATTTCCGCCGCGCAGCTGGCCAGGTACACAGCGCGCGCGTGGCCTAAGGTTATTGTGGCTGCCTCCCACGCGAAAAGCCAGGGTTCGAATCCTGGGAGTGACGGGTCGTTTATTTATTATTGGAATTTTGTTTTCTGGTAAATTCGAGAATCCTCTTGCTTGTTCGCGGCCCGAATGTTCTACACACCGAACTTTCTAGGCCGAATGTTTCGGAAACCCATGCGGCTACAAAAGGCGCTCCGCGTGGAAAACCGAGGTCAGTCTCGCCCCAGCGTTCGATCCTGCTGTAATGCCGACTTCGACGCTCGCGACGCTCTGTTGTTATCTTCTATTCCTTTTTTTGTTTTGGGCACAAGTTCGCCACATTAAACGTTTATTTCTTCCTGTTTATTTATTGTTCTTTTGTTCACCACCCGTGACATTTTGATGAAGGTGCTGGATAACGCATGTCCCTCCAGCGTACCCCTCGGAAGACATCCCGGGCCAAGCGACGTGCTCAGCCCCGGAAGGCTACCCTTCGCCGAAAACGCCAAAGCCCAAAGAAGCCGCCATATCAGAGGTCAGTCTCCCGAATCAGGTCTCTTGCCTGAGAACCGGAAAAAGATCCCGACCATGACCACCCCGCCCGTCGTCGTCCTCCCTGTCGCACCCCGGAATCCGACGCCCTTCCACGGGAAGATCCATGAGGACATTGAAGACTGGCTGCGACACTACGAACGTGTAGCCCACCACAACAAGTGGACGACTGAGCAGTGCCTCCACAACCTCTACTTCTCGCTTGAAGGCACTGCGAGGCACTGGTTTGAAAACCACGAAGCCTCATTTACTACATGAGAGTCCTGCGTCGCCGAACTGAAGTGGATGTTCATTAACCACCACCGTCGCCAGCGAGCAGAGGACCTTTTCAAACAAGGGTGCAGGGCCCCAACGAAAGCGTGACCAGCTTGTTGAGGATGTCCTGCGTCTAAGTGCTCTAGCCGATCCGGAGGCCGCCGAAAAAAAAAGAAACTTCGATTCCTCATGCGTAGCGTCAAGGCAGAAATTTTCGGAGGTCTAGTCCGCAATCCCCCGACGACCGTCGATACTCTCGTGAGTGAAACCGCCAACATCGAGCGCGCACTGATGGCCCGAGCAAGCCACTACCACCGACTTGCCGGCGCGCCTACTGCTCCAACCGTCGCAGCTTCCCTACTGGACCTAAATGCCAGCGGTGTCGACAGCCTTCGGCAGATTGAATTGAATTGAATTGAATTCTTTATTTTCTTTCGGATCAACCGAAAGGGGAACAGAGACTAAAGGCAGAAAATGCCAGACGAAAATCTTTGTCCCCTTTTCAGTTCGTACATACGGTACACAGTATACTGTACACACGTGCAGCTGTAAACATCAGCGATACAAATAATGTCATGGCTTTATAACACATCATCAAGAGAGGATCGCAACTAGTGATATAGATTATGAAAGAAACTTTTCACAAGTTCAGAGACAAAAACCATCAATTTGTACATGTATAAAAATGGCTATGAAACAGTGTCACTGCCCACCAAGAGTGTCATCAGCTCTTTCTTAAATTTAGAAAAGGAGTTATTAAAATCCACGAAAGTCCCAATAAAATTTAAAAATTTGGTCACCTGATAATCTTTAGTTTGCTTTCCGTGATTTGTTCGAATCTGTGGAGATCGTCTTAAAGAGTGCCGAAAGGTGTATCTATGCACTACATCACTTGTGGTTATATCATAAAGTTTCTCAGTTTTGATTAGTTGCATTAACTTGAAATCATAAATTTGGTTAGCCTTGAGTATACCGTGTTTTCTAAAAAGTGGCTCAGTTGGAAGGTCTTGCATATTTCCCGTGTAGCTTTCAAATAACCGCAAAATTTTCTTCTGTAATTTAAGAAACTTATTGTAGTTTGTGAGCGTTGTTGTACCCCATACTAAAATACAGTAGCATAACTTTGAGTAAAAAGAGAAATATATTTGTTTTTTTAACCATGTAGGGATCAGGTTTCTTATTTTATACAAACATCCAACTGCCTGAGAAAGCTCGGCAGTCAACTTATTTACATGTGCATTCCAGCTAAGCTCCTGGTTAAACCAAACGCCTAAAAGTTTTTGTTCGGGGACTTGCTCTATAATTGTATTTTCGAAATATAGAGTTATTAGAGTATTATCATGTTTGTTTATTGGAGCAAAAATCATATACTTGGTTTTCTTAGAATTATAGTTGCAGTTTATTTTTATGGAGCCACACTGCTAGTTCAGCGAGATAGCTATTTACCATTGACTCTAGGGATGCTTTGGAAGCAGAGGCGAAAAATGCGTTAGTATCATCTGCGTATATAATCAGTTCTGGAGATCTAGGAATAGTAGTAATGTCATTTATATAAAGGAGGAACAACAAGGGGCCTAGGATAGAACCTTGGGGGACACCATATTTTACTTCCAACGTGGTTGAGGCAGAGTTGTTAACTTTGACGAATTGGAGGCGATTTGTTAGATAATGTTTTACTAAAGCCAAAGCTACTCCTCGTATTCCGTACAGTTGTAGTTTATTTAGCAAAATTTGGTGTTGAATCGTGTCGAAAGCTTTTTTAAAGTCTAAAAAACTCCCAGTGTGTATAATTTATTTTCCATGTTGTATATTATTTTATATTTCGTCTCAACAAGTGCCTTCTCTGATGATTTGCCCTTTTGGAAGCCATACTGAGATTTTCTTTATGACATCATGCTTTATAAGAAACTGATATAATCGGCTTTGTATAACCCCCTCAAATATTTTCGAAAATATTGGCAAGAATGATATAGGTCTATAATTTTGGAGATATGGTTTCCCTCCTTTAAAGACAGGGGTAACTTTAGCAATTTTAGAGGGTCTGGGAATATACCCGATTCTAGAGTACAATTTATGATATGGGATAAGATTTTACTTAGAATTTGAGAAACATATTTAATGGGAGCGGGTTTTATTCCATCTACGCCAGGGGCTACATTGTTTTTTATCTTGTTTATAATACCTTCTACTTCTTGTGGAGTGGTTGGCGATAACATTATCGAATTAGCTATAGAATGCGTGGTCATCATGCCGCCATGTAAGGGCTCATTGTCGGATTCTAAAGGTGCACCAACATTTCCGAAATACTCGTTCATTGAATTACAAAGTTCTATACCGCTAACATGATTCCTGTGGTAGTATTTACGTGATTGTACCGGTCGTACCGGGTAACAAGCAACACTACGTGTAGAACGTTTGAGATCCCCCTGGGCGCTGTGTCCTCTTCTTCTTTTTCCCTCTACTCGCCCCGTTTATTCGGACTTACAAAACAATATTATTACATCTCTTTTTCCCACGAAAATGTCATTCGCCAAATCTTTTTGGTTTTCTTATGGTCCGTCCTGACCGGGTCTTTGGGATGTTTTCTTCTCTAGGAGGAACACTGAATTCTTGTGTGCTTGCTTCAGGATGTGTTTGGTTGCTGGTGGTCTCCCGTGGTGTTGGAACCAGGTGATGTGTATTCCGGCGGAGATATCCTGACCTTGTCCTGATAGTGTAGGATCGAGGTTCTGGTCTCTTGCCCGTAATTGTTCCAGTTGCTTTGCTGTCTCTTACCCATACCTCGCTGCCGATATCTAACTCCTCTTTTTGGCACACTCCGTGTCTCTTGTCGTAGTTTTCCGCTTGCTTATTTTTTTCTTCTCGATCCTTCTTGCGGAACTCCTCATGGTCGGGCAGTCTTGGCAAGAGAGTAGAAGCCAATACTGGCAGTGTGGTTCGCAACTGCCTTCCCATCAGAAGCTGTGCCGGACTGTATCCAGAAGGTCCTGGTGTTGTTCTGTAGACCAGTAATTCAAGCTCGGGATCTTCAGACTTCTTGATGATGTCTTTGGCTATCTTGACCATTCTTTCAGCTTCCCCGTTACTTTGCGGATAACGTGGGCTGCTTGTAACATGCTCGATCTTGTAGTCCTTACAGAAGCCTTCGAATGGCTTGGAGCTGAATTGTGGACCGTTGTCTGATCGCAGAACCTCAGGTATTCCGTGACGTGAAAATAGTGCCTTGAGATGGGATATGACTGCTTCTGAAGTGGTTTGTCTCAGTCTGGTTATTTCCACGTACCTCGAGTAGTAGTCTACAACGAGCAGGTATTGGGCTCTTTTCAACTCGAACAAATCTGTCCGAACTCGTTGCCATGGTCTCTCTGGTAGTTCGGACGCGATCATCGGCTGTGTTTTTGGTACTCGCTCGTGCGCGCAGCTGAGACAGTTTGTGACAACATCAGCCATCTGAGAGCTTAGTCCTGGCCACCAAACTGACATCTTGGCTCGTTGCCGGCATCTCGAGATACCCTGATGGCCATCATGCAGTCGGTGCAAGACTTGCTTCCTCATTTGACTTGGTATCACAAGGCGGTTGCCTCTCACGAGTAGGTTTCCTTGTACCGTGAGGTTGTGTCTTTCTCGGAAATATAGGCTGATCTCGATTGGCACTTGCTGCTTGCTAGTTGGCCATCCTTTTTCGCAGTACTCCCTCACTTTAGTACAGACTGGGTCATCCTCTTGCATCTTCTTTACCTCGATCAGGTACTCCCGGGATGCAGGGACTGACTGCAGAACGACTTGCACAAAAGCCTCGGTTTCTTCTTCCATATTGTCTGGAGGTTCAACAGGTGACCATGACAGGGCATCGGCCGTCCAGAGTTCTTTTCCAGGCACGTGTGAGATTGTGTAGCAGAATCTCATCAGCCGCAGTTTGAATCGCTGAACTCTGGCTGGAATCGCATCCAGTTCTTTGGACCCAAGAAGAGGTATGAGTGGGCGATGATCTGTTTGGATGTGAAACTGTGTTCCTAGCAGGAACTTCTCGAATCGTTCACATGCCCATGTCACGGCATACGCTTCTTTCTCAATCTGAGCATATTTTGTTTCTGTGGTACTCAGTCCTTTCGAAGCGAAGGCTACGGGTCGAATGTCTCCGTTCTTGTCTTTTTGTAGTAGCACTGCCCCCAAACCGTAAGAAGAAGCATCTGCTGAAACAATAAGTTCTTGTAGCGGATCATACAGTGTTAGGGCTGTTGCCTCCTGGATGTCCTTCTTCACTGCATTGAATGCTGTTTTCTGTGCAGTGTCCCACGTCCACTCGTTTGCCTTCTTGAGAAGGTCACGCAGAGGCTTCAATTTTTCGGAAAGATGGGGGATGAAGCGTCCCACTTGGTTTGCCATTCCGATGAATTGTCTCACCTCGGTCACTGTCGTTGGCGCTGGCACATTGGAGATGGCTGTGACCCTTTGCGGGTCTGGCTTGATCCCATCCTGGCTGACGATGTGTCCCAAGAACTTTATGGACTTTTGCTTGAACTCGCATTTGTCGTTGAGTCGGACACCTGCTGCTTTCAACCTCTTAAGGACTTCCTCTAGCCTCTCATCATGCTCTTTCTCGTTCGCACCAGTGATTAGGATGTGGTCCATATGGCATAGGACTCCTGGGATTCCTTCCAGGATCTCGTTCATCCTTCGTTGAAAATACTCCGGGGCGGAAGAAATTCCAAACGGCACTCGTTGAAAACAAAATCTGCCAAAAGGAGTGATAAAGGTGGTCATAGTTTGTGACTCTTCTGCCAACCGAATTTGCCAAAATCCGGACTTGGCGTCTAGTTTTGTGTACAGTGATGTGCGTGACAACCGTCCCAGTGTTTCTTCGACAGAGGGCAGAACTAGCTTTTCGCGCTCTATGTTCTTGTTCAGTTGCGTCAAATCCACGCAGATCCGTACATCTCCGTTCGGCTTGGGCACCACAACCATTGCAGAACACCATGGTGTAGGCTCTTCAACTTTCCTTATGATTCGATCTCTCTGCATGCTTGCCAGCTGCTCTTGTACTTTCGTCATCAGTGCCAATGGTACACGCCGTGATGTGTGGACGGAGACTGGCGTGGCGTCTTTCGAGAGTTTGATTTTGTACTCTCCTGCCATTTCTCCGAGACCTTGGAACAACTCAGGGTAATGTTCGTGGTACCTCTTGGCTGTTTGCTCCGAGACTGTGCACAGAAGTTGGATCAGCTCCAATTCGCTGCTGGCTTGTCTTCCCAAAAGAGGCTCTTCCAGGCCGTTCACTACGTAGATCACGTGCTGTATAGACTTATTGTTATGTTGTATTGTCGCTTGAAACTTGCCCAACACTTCAAGTTGCTGCCTGTTTGCACCGTAGAGCTTGGCAGCTGTCTCCTCAAGGGTCACCTTGCTTGGGACAGTGTTTGGAGGCATGGCACTGACGTCTGCACCAGAGTCTATCTTGAACGTAGCAGTCGTTCCGTTGACTCGCAGTTTGACTTTCCACGCACTTCCTTCAGCTGCGTGGATGCTTCCGATCATCCAGCTTGGCGCCTCGTTTGGGTCCTGTAGAGTCACCTCTTTTAGGGTGCTCTTGCCCTCATTCCTAAGCTTCTTAAAGCAAACTTGTTGCCAGTGACCTTTTTTTCCGCAGTTGCGACAGGTTGATCCCGCTGCGGGGCACTTGGACTTTTCGTGTGCACTGTTGCCACATCTTCCACACGTCTGTGTTCTAGCCGCATAATTTTCAGCGTTTTTCGGCGTGTACTCTCGCCGCTTTGCGCCTTTCTCTTTGCTGACATTCTTTTGTGGAGGGCATCCAGCGTCATGTCTTCTGCTTGGGCTTCGTCTCTGACGACGGCTTGCTGTCGATGCACGGCTTCTTTCTGTCGAGCTCGTGTGTACGCAGCTTCCAGTGTCAGATTTGGGTCGCTTTGAAGTTTTTCTGAGAGCGAAGAATCTTGCAATCCAACGACAAAACGATCGCGGACGAGTTCTTCTTTCAACGCACCGTAGCCGCAATGCGTTACTAGGCGATGCAGGCTAGTCATGAAGCTCTCAACAGATTCACCCGGCTCTTGTTTCTTCTGGTGGAACTTGGCCCGTTCGTAGATAACGTTTCTCTTGCCGACGAAGTGGCTTTCGAAGAGTTGAGCAACTGCTTCCAACTGTCGCTGTTCGGTGTCGGTCAAAGCCGAGGCGGACAAAATGTCTTCCGCGTCCTCGCCGAGAAAGTAGATTAATGCGTCTACTTGCGATCCTTCGTCTTCTTTATCGAGCTTCGAAACTCTACGGTACCTGTTAAAACGGGTGATCCACCTTGGCCATTCTTCTGGGCGCTTGAAATCGTAAGGCTGGCGGCGCCGTGAAACCCGTTGCTAGCAGTGTTGTTGGGGCCGTTACGTTTTCTGAGGTCGATGAGGGTTCCATTTCCGAAGCACTTCTGACACCATGTGGTAGTATTTACGTGATTGTACCGGTCGTACCGGGTAACAAGCAACACTACGTGTAGAACGTTTGAGATCCCCCTGGGCGCTGTGTCCTCTTCTTCTTTTCCCCCTACTCGCCCCGTTTATTCGGACTTACAAAACAATATTATTACAATTCCAATCAATAATCACGTGATTTATATCCCGGGAATGACTATGCTTATTTGTTAAGGTGTTTACGGCTTCCCATATCTTTTTGGGGTCACTCTGAACGAGATACAACAGGTGTTTATAGTATTCTTGTTTGGCATTTTTTAAATCAGAGGTTAGTTTGTTTCTATATTTTTTGACTGCAGCAAGAACGTCTTGGTCTCTACACTTAAGAAAGTCGTGGTACATTTTATTTTTTTCTTTAACGCGAGTGTATAAATCAGGAGTCATCCAAGGTTTGCGAAATTTATTTCTCCGTTTATTAATTTGTCTTAACGGGAAAGCTCTGTCGTAACAATGCTGAATATTTTTATAGGAAACTGGCGTACGCAAGATTCGGGTTCTCTTTTAAATATTCACTGTTCCAGCCACTTACAATGAAACTGAAAGTTTCATTGTAAGTGGCACCTATATTTCTATGAAGATTCGAGAGACAAAAAATAGGTAAGTGGTCGCTGAGATCATGTTCGAAAACACCTGATATGACCTCATTAGTGTTTAGATTTGTTATGCAAACATATATAGAGCTACACCGTTCCGAAGTCACTCTGGTAGGCAGTGTCACCGTATTTATACACCCGCAAGCAGCCAAGACATTTTTTATTTCAATTGAGTCACTTTCATTTTCACGTCGATCTATATTTACGTCACCCATAACAAAAAATGGTTTAGCAGTCGAACCGAGGAAATCAAGAAGGTCTTCAAAAATCGAGAGGAAAACAGACTTACTTCCCGCGGGGGGCCTATACACAACACCAATAAGGACGCTTCCAGCTTGAACGACAAGACACTCCCCAGGTAGCACCAAGTTCTGGGCCAAAACTTGGCTTTTGCCTGGGAGTTTAGGGCATTGAAAAGCCCGAAGAAGCCAAAGTAGAGCCAAACCTGGCCTCCCTTGGCAAGAGTCTGGGTATTTTGGCCCTAATTCGCCAAACAAGTGCCAAACTTAGGCTTCACTGCCTGGTAGTTCGGCTGTCATATGGCATCTTTCGGCCTAAATCGCCTAACAAATGCCAGAGTTAGGCTTACTGCCCAGTAGTTCGGGAGATATTTGGCATTTTTGGGCCAAAATCTCCAAACAAATGCCAAAGTTAGGCTTCACTTTTTGATAGTTCGGCTGTCATCTGGCACCTTCGGGCCAAAATTGCCACAGATGTGCCAGAGTTAGGCTTACTACCTTGTAGTTCGGTTGACATCTGGCATCTTTGGGCCCAAGTCGCCGAACTAGTGCCAAAGTTAGGCTTCGGTTCCCGATAGTTCAGCTGTCATATGGCAGCTACGGGCCAAAGTCGCCAAACAAGTGCCAAAGTTAGGCTTCGCTTCCCGATAGTTCGGCTGTCATCTTGCAGCTACGGGCCAAAGTTGCCAAACAAGTGCCAGAACTAGGCTTAGTGCCTTGGAGTTCGGCTGATGAGGTATTTGATGTACGCGGGTGTACGCGGGTGGTCTTCATCTTAATTAAATAGAAATCAAGTTTTATTCGGCTGGCCACTTTATCTTATTTTGGGTGTCTCTGAATTTCTCCAGTCCAAAGGTGGGCTGAATGTTTTGGCGCGGCTGGACCAGGCTTTGCAAACTCAAATTGTGCCGGATGTTGTACTCGCGCGTTGGTACACACGCAAATATCGGGACGCGCGTGAGACTGGTTCGACATTAAGGCGCGTTCACACCGGCGATGCGATCTAGTCGCGCGATAACTTTCATTGCAAAAAGCGACGCGATTTGAGCAGTCGCTTGCTGACCCGACTTTTTGTGATGCGATCTAGTCGGGGAGAGGCTGAGCCAATCAACGGCGTTCGGAGCGAGAGTTTTTGAGAAGCGACTCGCCAACGAAGGCGTTGGACTCGCTCATCGCACACGCCAGAGTGACCATCCAATTATTTTTTTTGCGATGCGATTTAATTGCATCGCGCGACTGCTTACGTTGTCCGGTGTGAATGCGCCTTTACAGAAAGTGCTGAGATCGAGCTAGCGCTGCGAGAGACTGATCTGCGCATGTCTCCTCAACAGATATCATTATTAGGCGGCGCATTGCAAAAGCGAGCGTGGCTCTGTGCGTGTCTTGCATTGTGACTGAGCACTGTCAAATCCTAGTGATAACAAAGAGCGGAAACGACCGGGGCTCCGTGGCGCCGCTCCCGCATTACACTTGGGGAATCTTGGGGAATTAAAATGAAATCCCGGAACTCGTACTATTTGAGCGTGTTGGTACTTTTTAAACATTTAGAAAGTGGAGACACATAAGGGACGATACATACAAGACAATATTTCAACCTGAACAACATTTCTTTTCGGCTTAAAGCTCAAAGCCCGCCCGCTCCATGGGAGTACAGGAAAGGAAAATCTTGAGGGAAGGAGAGGAAGCGGAGGAAGTAGTACGCGATCCTCTGTCCTGCGGGGCCAGGTACATTGCGCAAACGGGGCGATGCCTCAACGACCGACTCCGAGAACATCAAATGGACGCCGAAAGAGCTGCTTTGGATTCTCAGCACCCGATCGTCATTCACGGGAGAAAATATCCCGGCTGCGCCCCTAATTTTGCCGGCGCGACAGCCATGGGAGGCCACTGCGAGCGAGTCGGGAGAGAAATAATTGAGGCCTATCGGATGGAGACAAGCCCGCAAAACATAAGCACCCCTTCTATTTCGCTCTTGAGAAAGGAGATTATCTTTCTGAGGCCCACAATGGAAGCCGAACGCTGAAAGACTAGGCAAGGCGACAAGGTCACCAACAGAAGCGGCCTTTCCTTTCATTCCGTTCCATTTCATTCCAGAGAAGGGTTGGATTCCCCGTCCCTTATTTCCCTACTGTTAAACTGGTCGGCATACACTCCCTCCCTCTAGCTTTGACTGTACAGCAAGGTTTTTTAATAAGTTGTTTTCGTGTTTTCTTTCTCTAAAGCGTCGAAATGCAGAGGAGCTTAGCTGCTTTGTTGATGCCCTTTCGACCTCGCCTTTTGCAAATCCTCCCCACCTGCTTTTGTGTCTTGGTGTGGCTGTCAGCGAGCGCGACACCCGCTTCAAGCAAATCAAAAGGGTGGAGTGAAACGCGTGAACTCTCTACGTAGGACGCGTAGGGCAAAAACGTTTGGACGAAAATTTGTCACGTGACTCTCTGTCACGCTGATGGGATCTTTGGGGCTGTTGTTTTCGCCGTTTGCCTAGTTATAGAAACAGGCGGGTCACGTAGGTCCGGTTTTCGAAATGGGCTCTTCAGTGTTCTGCTGCTTTCGTGCGTTGCAGACGCGGCCGTGTTTTTTCGTCGTAAACAGCCGGAATACGTCCATGCCAAATTTTTGGTAACACCCATTTCTTTCACCGGAGTTCGTGGAATTCTCGTGATGTGTTTGCTGGACACGCTTGGACAAAAACTGCTCTTCGCCGACGACGAGACATCAGTTGAATGTGCGCAACCTTCTTTCTGGAGAGTGTTTGTGGGGTTCCTTGGTTGAATTATGCATCTATCAAGGGTTACATGATATTGCTCTTTTATTAGTAAGTACACTGCAAGCATGCTTCTGATAGTAGTCTTGCTTTCCTCTCAATCTCTGCGGTTTTTTTGAGTGATGTGTTTTGCTTGGCATGGGGGCAGTGTTAATTTTATTTTATAATTTGCTTTTTGTTTTACAGAGAATTGTGACCTTTGTGAATATGTCGACAATACACTGTGTGTAATGATAGTGGTTTAATAAACTTCTGGTAGCGATCGAAATACTTTTGTTTGTCCGTATATGTGATTGGATATGCAACAAATGCTATGCAACGTACACATACTTGCACGACGTTCGGCACTACTTCGGCACTCCTGTGGCAGACTAGAAAAAAGCCAAACTTCGGCACGTCCCAAATACCAAAATTAGGCGTTGCTCCGGCAGTTATGGCTTAAGTATGGCACCAACTATGGCGCTCCTCTGGCGGACCAGAGAAACGCCAAACCTTAGCATACCCTGAATTCCCAGAGTAGGATTTCTATGGCAGTTATGGCTGAAGTATGGCACCAAGTTTGGCGCTCCTCTGGCAGACCATAGCAACGCCAAACTTTGGCATCTCTGAAATACCCAAATTAGGCGTTGCTCTGGCAGTTATGGCTCAAGTATGGCACTACCTTGGCACTCCTGTGGCGGACCAGAGAAAAGCCAAACTTTGGCATGTCAAAAATACTCAAATTAGGCGTGCTCTGGCAGTTATGGCTCAAGTATGGCACTACTTCGGCACTCCTGTGGCGGACCAGAGAAAAGCCAAACTTTGGCACGTCAAAAATACTCAAATTAGGCGTGCTCCGGCAGTTATGGCTCTAGTATGGCACTACTTCGGCACTCCAGTGGCGGACCAGAGAAAAGCCAAACTTTGGCACGTCCCAAATACCGAAATTAGGCGTTGCTCTGGCAGTTATGGCTGAAGTATGGCACCAACTTTGGCGCTCCTCTGGCGGACCAGAGAAACGCCAAAATTTGGCATGCCTCGAATTCCCAGATTAGGATTTACTATGGCAGTTATGGCTCAAGTATGGCACTAACTTTGGCGCTCCTCTGGCGGACCAGAGAAACGCCAAACCTTGGCATGCCTCGAATTCCCAGATTAGGATTTACTATGGCAGTTAGGGCTCAAGTATGGCACCAACTTTGGCACTCCTCTGGCGTACCAGAGAAGAGCCAAACTTTGGCATGCCCTAGGATCGCCCAACTAAGGCTATAGTTAGGCACCGCACTTTGGCACTGATGAGTGCCATGGTGCAAAAACCTAACTGCGCCAAAGTTGGGCCCTTATGTTTGCCAGACCTTTGCCCAAGTTGGGCATTCCTCTGGCGTGCTACCTGGGTCTACATCTGTGGTGATCATAGAAACCTCATCAAGTACATACCAAGATATATCATCACTAAGGTAAATGGCAACACCACCTCCTCTTTTATTGTTTCTTCCCAAGCTCGCACATTTATAACCGGCAAAACCAGGAGGTTCTACATCTTGAGGGACCCATGTCTCCGTACAAACAACGACATCAAAATGTAGACATAATGAATTAAAAAACAAGTTAGGGTCATCTTGTTTGTTGACTTTACATCTCGTATTAAAATGAATTAAAGAAAAGGCATTTTTGGTATCTTGAAATGTTCGGTTAAATGATGACTCGTCATTGTACACACAGTCTTTCGTAAAAGTGGAAGTCATGAGATAAGAGCAACGCTTATCGAAACTTTTTTGGGACAGCCCGATTACGCGACCATTTTTTGAATATCACTTTCATTCGCGATTCTGATGACAGCCGACGTATCATCTTTCTTTGCATACACTTCCCCCCCCCCCCGCTGTCCAGACAAATTTCCATCTAGTCTCGCGCTTGCGGGCGATTGCCGCTCCAAGTAACTGCTTATTCGGCCTCGTCAGGTGCTCGTTTACATACATAGGATTTTCGGATCCCACTGCACCAATATCTGAGGTCGTCAATCACTTTGTTTTGCATTTTTCGAGCATCGCATTTTGCTTGGATCGCTGAACAAAGCGTACTATGATGTTTTTCCCATTTCTTTGAGTAGGAACCCGAAGGCAAATGTCAATATCAGTGTTCTCAAGAGGCTCACCCACCAGTTCACCGATTTTCTTTACGATGTCGATTGGGTTGCCCGTTACAGGGCTCCTCTGATCTCCAAGTTGTTAGATCTCATATACTGTTCTAGCTCTTCCACCTTGCTAGTGAGCCGACGGTTTTCAGTTTGTAACTCCCTGTTTTGCTGTGTTAGGTTTTGTATCTCCCTGCGTAGTTCCCTGACTTCGTCTGGTATTTTCTTCAAATCATCACAAGTGCCACTACAGAAGTTAACGCTCTCCTTGAGCCCTCTAAGTTCAGCTCGTATTTCCCTACGAAGCTCATCTATGGCTTTAGTAAACTCTTTCACGTCTTTACTCATTTCGGATGGCAAAGTGGCTGAAACAGAGTTTGCACTATAATGCTTACAAAACAAACGTATGCTGTGTCTCGGCAGCAGTACACAAAACGTTTCGGGCAGATACTGACACGTGACGTCTGTGGGACTCTCACCTGCACACAGGACGATAAAGTTAGAAATGATGTCGGCGTGCACTGCTGCCGAACTGGATGAGTTCCGCCCTCGAAGTTCGCCTTTGTTGGTCGATGTGGCTGCAGACGGCGCTGATGTCAAAGACTTTGATTGGTCCTGATGCGACGCACGGCGAAGGACGAAATCACTCCCACTCGATGACAAAGGCCCGTCCGATGCGTTGCGTGCGTGGGAAACTTGAGGTTTTATCTGCACACAGGACGATAAAGTTAGAAATGATGTCGGCGTGCACCGCTGCCGAACTGGCAGCGGTGCACGCCGACATCGTCCGGGATATCGTGCAGGAAGAGCTCCGCAAGATCCTACCTGCTGCAGATCGCCCGTCTTCTCTCTCACTCGCCGAGGTCGTGCGAGAGGAGGTTCACCGAGCCGTCCAGCCGTAGACTCCTGCCACCGTAGGAGCACCGGAGGAGCCCGCTTTTAGTTACGCCGCAATGGTCCGACGAACGCCACCAGCCCCGCGCGCGTACATGGCGGCCCCCGACGTGAGCCTCCCGAGCCCCAGTATCCCCGACGCCAGGAAGATCGGGCGCATGTACGCCGAGAACCATCTGCGCCAAGAAAGACCGACCTGTCGCGAACGGCCGACCGACGCCCGCTCTGCTACCACTGCGGGGAAGCCAACCACATCTATGGTGGGTGCCCCTACCGCCGACTTGGGCTGCGTGGGTTCCCCTCGAATGACCCACGCCCGAGGTACGGCGAACGCCCTCACGACATCTAGGAGTACCTTCGACGTTCGCCATCCTCAGCATCGCCTCTCCGCCGTGAATCCCGCTCACCCTCGCCCAGACGTTCAGCGTCTCCAGCGCCACGACCCCGCCGAGAGAGCCTGTCTCCCTTGCGTCGCCGGGAAAACTAAGTGCGGCAAAGCCTGGAGGTGGCGTTGCCGAAGACGACCGAAGTAAAGAGCTTCCAAGAACGACGGAGCGCTCCCACTCTCCCGACGCTGCGCATCGCAACGACGCACGTGCTTCTGTGTGCAACAACCTAAACGTTATTATTGACGGCCACGACGCTTCAGCACTCGTGGACACCGGAGCAGACTGCTCAGTCTTGAGTGGAAGGCCTCTCGCCGCCTGCGAAAAGTGACAACGCCGTGGGAAGGCCCTCAAAAACGAACCGCCGGTGGGCACCTCATCACACCAGTCGGGAGATGCACTGCTCGCGTCGAGATCTACGGTGAGGCGTGCCCTGTCAAGTTCGTCGTTCTGCAAGACTGTTCGAGGGACGCTATCCTCGGAATGGACTTTCTTTGCGAGTATGGTGCCATCATCGACCTCGGGGCAAACCAGTTGACGCGGCGAAAGCCTGTTCTGCCACCGGTAGAGATAAACACAATGTCAACCGCGATCCGAGTTATGGCCAACCATGTGAACTCGCCACCGCGGTCGAGAGTTTTTGTAACCGTCATAACCAACGCAGCCTTGCACGGTGAAGCTCTTCTGAAAAGCATCGTCCAACTGCTCCTTGAAAAAGGAATCGGCGTCGCACGAGGAGTGACGGATCTCCAAGAAGGACGTACGACTGTTCTCGTAACAAACTTTCGAGAGGAGCCGCAGCACCTAACGTAGGGAACCACCATGGGCCACGTCGAGGAGCTTCAGGCGCCAGCCGTGGTCACCTCAATTGCTGAGGAAACCTCGTTTTTCCAGCAGAAGACCACGTCGCCGCCGCAGATTGACATCGACCCCGAGCTCCCGGATCCTAAGCGCCGGCAACTGGTTGATCTCCTCGCCAAATACAGTGACTGTTTTGCCACGTCATCGAAAGTACGCCAAACACCATTGGCGAAACATCGCATTGTTACCGACGACGACAAGCTCTCTGTCCACCAGTCGTCGTACAGCGTCTCCTTAAAGGAAAGGAAGGTGATTCAAGATCAAGTCCAGGAAATGCTAAACGCCAACAATATTTAACCCTGAAGAAGTCCGTGGGCGTCCCCTGTCGTCCTTGTAAAGAAGAAGGACGGAACCCTGCGGTTCGATCGGCTGAACGCAGTGACTAAGAAGGACGTGTATCCGCTCCCCGCATCGACGATGCGCTAGACCGACTGCGCCACTCCCGATATTTTTCGTCGATGGATCTGAAGAGTGGCTACTGGCAGATTGAAGTCGACGAACGCGACCGCGAAAAAACTGCCTTCGTCAATCCCGACGGACTGTACGAGTTCAAAGTGATGCCGTTCGGACTTTGTACAGCACCAGCCACCTTCCAGGGTGTCATGGACACCGTGCTGGCAGGTCTGAAATGGCAGAGCTGCCTCGTCTACCTGGACGATGTCGTGGTATTCTCAAGGGATTTCGACGAGCACCTGAGACGACTTCGAGCCGTGCTTCAAGCCATCAAGACCGCCGCCCTATCACTCAAGCCAACAAAGTGTCGGTTCGCCTATGGGGAACTAAAGCCCCTTGGCCACGTCGTGAACAACACAGGTGTTTTCTCTGACCCCGTGAAGACCCGCGTCGTAGTTGAATTTACTCCGCCGTCTGACCACAAGGGCGTGAGAAGATATCTCGGACTCTGTGCCTGCTACAGGCGCTTTGTTCGAGACTTCGCCGAGCTGTCCGCACCGCTGACGCCCTTACAAAGGACGCCGTAAAGTTCGAGTAGACAGAAGAACACCAGCGGTCATTCGACGAGCTCAAGCAAAGACTGTCGACGCCCCCGATTTTTGTCCATTTCGACCAGTTTGCTGAAACAGAGATCCACACCGACGCCAGTAACACCGGACTGGGCGTGGTACTAGTCCAAATGCAGGAGGGGGCAGAGCGAGTCATCGCATACGCAAGTCGGACGCAGTCTAACCCAGAGAGGAACTACTCAACGACTGAAAAGGAGTGCCTCGCTGTCGTCTGAGCAATAACAAAGTTTCGCCCATATTTGTATGGAAGTCCTTTTCGCGTGGTCACAGACCACCACACACTCTCCTGGCTCGCGAATCCGAAGGACCCCTCCGGACGCCTCGCTCGGTGGAGCCTACGGCTGCAGGAGTTCGGCATGACCGTGGCGTACAAGTCCGACCGCAAGCACAATGACGCCGACTGCCTGTCAAGGGCCCCAGTCGAGGCCAGACCTGCCTGCACCAAAGACGACGACGATGAGTGTTTCCTCTCCCCTGAATGTCAGCGACATGGCAGCGCTCCAACGAGACAATCCTGAGCTGCGAGCGCTCATCGAGCACTTAGAGGGACAAGGAAGCGCCGTTCCCCGCGTTTTCGTACGAACCCTGCCAACCTCCTCTATGCGACAAGGCGTGCTTTACAAGGAGAACTTCGGTGACAACAACATGGCGTGGCTGTTGGTGTTCCCTTCCAGTCTTCGAGAGGAAATATTGGAAGCCTGCCACGATAACCCGACGGCGGGACACCTTGGCTACAGCAGGACTCTTGCCAGGATGCGCGAAAAGTACTACTGGCCCAAGCTTGCGAAGACAGTCCACCACTACACCCGATCTTGCCACGAGTGTCAACGACGGAAAAAACCACCGACGAGACCGGCAGGACTTCTTCAGCCTATTGCGCCGCCACCTGCTCCATTCCAGCAAATCGGAATGGATTTACTTGGACCATTCTCACCATCAACGCAAGGAAACCGATGGATAATCGTCGCATCGGATTATCTCACACGGTACGCCGAGACTAAAGCGCTTCCATCAGGTACGGCTATTGAAGTCGCCAAGTTTTTCGTCGAGTCCATTGTCCTCCGGCACGGCGCCTCTGAAGTGCTCATTACAGACGCTAAAGCATCGTTCATGGCCCAGCTGGTGCAGCAGATCCTCCGTCTCAGCCACACCAACCGCCGGTGAACCACAGCGTACCATCCTCCGACTAATGGGCTGACGGAACGCCTAAACAAGACCATTGCCGACATGATCTCCATGTACGTCGACGTGGAGCACAAGACGTGGTACGAGGTGTTGCAGTACGTCACATTTGCCTACAATATTGCCGTACAAGAGACCACCGGGGTTAAACCTTTTCAACTGGTTCATGGTTGCAAAGTAACGACAATGCTGGATGCGATGCGACCCCATGAACCGGCTGTCGACGGAAGCGACGACGCCCAGGTGGTTACCAACGGGCAAAAAAGTCCGTCAACTCGCCAGACTCCGGATTCAAGCCCAACAACGTGTCGACACTGGCTGCTACAACCTTCTTCGTCGGGACGTCCACTTCCAGCCTGGAGACAAGGTGTGAGTCTGGACAACAATTCGCTACCGTGGTCTCAGCGAGAAATCCCTAAAACGGTACTTCGGACCCTACAAAATACTTCTTTGACTTCGAGATCTGAACTACGAGGTGATGCCCGACGGAACAAGAACGTCATCACGCCGCCCATCACGACCTGAAGTCGTCCATGTCGTGCGCCTGAAGCCGTACTACGCTCGATAGGACTGTAGACCTTATGTGTTCCAAATGACTCTTTAGTTTACCGTCCTTTTTATTTGCTTTGTTTTAGTTTGTGATACATCGGGGCGATGCACTTTTTAAAGGGGGAGTAATGCCGCGCGCACAGCTGGCCAAGTAGGCAGCGCGCGCTTGGCTTAACGGTTATTGTGCCTGCCTCCCACGCGGGAAGCCGGGGTCGGTTCCTAGCAGTGACGCGACTTTTATTTATTATTGGAATTTAGTTTTCCGGTAAATTCGAGAATCCTCTTGCTTTTTCTCGGCCCGAATGTTCTACGCACCGATCTTTCTAAGCCGAATGTTCCGGAAACCCACGCGGCTACAAAAGGCGCTGCGCGTGGAAAGCCTGGAGTCAGTCTCGCCCCAGCGTTCGATCCTGCTGTTACGCCGACTTCGACGCTCACGACGCTCTGTTGTAATCTTCTATTCCCTTTTTTGTTTTGAGCACGTGTTCACCACATTAAACGTTTCTTTCTTTCTTTTTTTATTTATTGTTCTTTTGGTCACCACCCGTGACAATATTTAAAAAAAGGCGGTAAGAGTTAAAGGAGTGCCGTCTTCACCGAGTTTTTATCGGACTCTGCGGACATTAGACGAGGGCATTGTCGTCACGGTGAGTTGAAAAATTAACTAAAGTTTGTTAAATAACTTATTAAAGGGAACCTACGAAGGTTCTTGAAACAAAATGAGTTAGAAGTGAATTCTGGTGTATTTTTACCCTGTGAACCCGAATACCCAAACCATTTGCTGCGCAAGTATTGTTAAACACGAGAACACGCGAAAGACAGTCACTGTACGTGACGTCATCAACGGATCTTTTGGCTGCCCAAGCCTAGCGAGGCGGGGCTTCAGCCCTATTTTGAAATTGCTCTTAAGGCTCTCCGGCGCGTTGCATTGAAACATAATTGTGATATATGTTATTCTAAAGGCCAAATGAACGCAATACAAGTGTTTCTTTATCAAATGCAAAAGTGCCCCATCTTCCCTTTACCTATTGGTTTTAACTCTAAAGTTGGAATTGCAGAATTGAACAAAATTACCACGAGAGGCCGGAACAATTTAAATAATTAGCGAAATATAGATATCAATCGAACAAGATTTGTGTTTCTTCGCGCAATTGAAAGATCGCGCTCATATAGAGCGCGTGAAGCTCTGCCGACAATGACACTTGGAAGGGTCACGTACTCGTGTAAGTCCGTCGTCACTTGTGTCGCCAGCGCACCCCTCAAGTGCCACCAAGGAAACGCTGCCGAGATAGTGACGACATGATTGAAAAGACGAGGCGGAGAGATGGCTTGCTCGATACCAGGACCTGGCGGATTTTTTCAGTGGCGCACCAGTCACTTAGCTGTGTTTGGAGATTTGTGTTTTCCTTTGGTCCCTTTCTTTGCCCTTCTTCAGAAATTATATATCGGTACACGAGGTCGCTCTTCCAATTATCATTGGGGGCAGTGCTTGCGACGCTCCTTTTGAGTGTAATTTTTGTTTCAGACGCAACAAAACAAGAAAACTTGTGAATTAATATTAAAAAACGAATTTTGCCTTTTATTTTTTTAAATTGGCATGGCTTTTAATAGTATTTGTCGCCAAATACACATTTTTTCAACACGTCTCCTTAAACAAATAGTTAAAAAGTAGGAGATTATAGTTATTAAGTCAATTTACTGCAATGATGTCCCCCTTAACTAATGTCCGCCGAGCCTGATAAAGACATGTTGAAAACAAAACTTGCGTACCTCTCACTCGCTATTTTTTTAGGAAATAGGTTCTAATTAAAGTGAAATACACTGTATATATAAGCAGCCTCTATTGGTTGGATATCCATAGCATTGAAACCTTCGGAAACATTGAAACCGAACGAGTTGACTTCCTGACGTTTTTCATTTTTGCTTTCATTTTTCAACTGTAGATTGGGCGCGACAAGACCTGCGGAACACGACGGCTCCCTTTTGTCCCAACCCGGAGGCGGATCCCGATATTATGGCCTCAGCGAAGAAGGCAAAAAAGCAATCCTGAATCATTACAAGACGTATCAGTAAGTGGCATACAAAAATTTATTTTGGATATTATTTTTCTTTTAGGTGGATTCACAACGATTAAAGCAGACAAACGACACTGCATTTGCATAAGCAAGTTTGAATCCTGACTAAAATCTAGTGGTGTCGGTCCTCGGCAGCTTTCGTTACGCGAGGGTCGTAGCGCAGTCCCTCATGCACTGCGGGAAAAGCGAATAACGCGCAGCGCTTCCGATCTGGTATTTTCACATGTATACCGGACATATATCCGATATAAATGTAAGAATGGACAGGTCTGAAGACGAAATATATATACGTCTTGTGCATAGCCCTTTCTAAAAACTTGGAGGACCCTTACGCTTCGCCTTTAAAGAGTGGAACGCGATGTGGTTATTGGGCCCCGTTCGCATCACCCTTCCATATCGCTTCTAATGCTCTTCCTGCCAGTGAGCAGGAAGTGCGGCGAACACGTAAGCGTGGCTCGCGTGGCCCGCTAAGGCAAATGAATTACTGAATAAAGCAAAATCGTTGAAGAAACACCGCAACCTCTAATTCGCATGCGCGATGTTAATAATTTGTATTGAGTGCCACCATAGCTTGATTGTCACCATAGCATTGTCTGCTTTCCGACGAGTAACCTGCACTCGTGCACTGGCAAGGTTGATTAGACCCTCATGGAAGGGTACAAAAGCCTTCAAATGGAGCCACTGGACGCGCATAAGGCAGCTTGTGCCGCTATGTGACGCCCCTTTATTTATTTGCCCCCTCTCTCTAATATTGGTCATAAAAGATCACGTACGTTACCATATAGACGGTCCGAGCTGGCTGAATTTCAATGACGAACGAGTGGGTCGATCGTCTTCGGACGGGATTCTGACGTGCTGCCTCGCGCTAAGGGTGCATTCACACTTGGATTCGAATCGCAACCGCGAAGCGGATCCGCTCGTTTTCATTATCCAACGCGCGTGAGATTCTATTGAATGTTTAATCAACCGCCAGTGTGAGTACGGCGTAATACTGCTGCGGGAGGCCTTTTTGACGCGTGTAGTTTGGGGTGGAGTTCATCTTCGAACCATTTCACAGTGTCAGGTAAATATTATTACAAAAGCCTCGGCAGTTGCGAACTGAAACAAACGTTTTCGAACAAATAGAGCGATCGAACCTATAAAAAGTCACAAAATGACGCTAGCTTTTCTGCAGCCCTTCTGGTTTTCGAGACAATACATAATATCACCATAGCTGCTTGTGAGGTCAGATTCCTAAAACTATCTCACAACAAAAAGGTTACGTACGACTAGTAAATTGGTAATCAAGAAGCACAATTATCGTACGGATTCGCGTAACGTATAATGGAACCCTACGAAGCTCCACATGTGCCTTACGAACGTTTTACGCTCACGTCGTTCACGACAACGTCGTTCGTCAGGGATCGGTTAATTCGTCACGACAATCAACGGGCAGTCAATGTTTTTCGTACTCTTCATGCTCGTCCCGGATTCCAGCAGTAACAAAACAGTAACAACGGCTGAAAACTGAATTCCTCGGAGACGAACACAATAACCACAAATACCCGGAAAAGAGCTCCAATGACAACGACCCCTCCGATCAAGCGATCGCCAAGGGCTAGCTAGGAACACTAGGCCTAGCAAGGCGCTTCGACGTCCCGTTGCTTCGACGGACCCTGGCCAAGACCGTCTTTCACGGACCAACTGGATTGCTAAATGAAATATGCCCGCGCGACCCTTGTAGACCTACCCGAAAGAATAATTTAATCTTTAACCTCGAGTTTTGGCAAACAGGCCAGTTTCTTCCCCTCGTTGTAACACTGTTTTCAAACGCAGCGGTGGCGAACGCTATTGTCGAAAAGACAGACTCTCATCAATTCTATTTCTTGTTTCGTGTGATGCAAAACACAAAGAAGCGCGCTATGGACAACCTTCGCAACATGTGCTACAGTAAAACCCCAGGCGAGCGCATGGCTCTAAAGAAGTCTATTGCAGTTCGATTTTGTTGTTAATGCGAAAGCATCAACTTACCCATGGAGCGAATCGGCGTTATCGGTTTTAGAGCGCAGCTCTTAGGCGCCTGTTTCGGGCTTGAGCGGCGTCGGCGTCGCCGTCGCCGCCGGCTTAACCACGCGTTGCATTATGGAACGTTCCCATAATGACGTCACACGTGACCTCACGTGTGACGCCACTAGGGTCACGAGTGACGTCATGTGTGACGTCACGTGTGACGTCATTATGGGGACGTCCCATAATGCAACGCGCGGCGCCTAAACTTAGCGGGAATATTTCCTCGTTAAATTTAGCGGGAAAATTTTCTCGTTAAATTCAGCGGGAAAGTTTCTAAGCCAAATTTAGCGGAAAAATTTCCTTGCGAAGTTTAGCGGAAAAACAGTCCCGATAAATCTAGCGGAAAAATTATCCACCAATTTAGCGGAACAATTTCCCCACTAAATTAGCGGAAAATTTAGAGAAAATTTCTCGCTAAATGGAAGAGGAGCAGACGAGAAGGAGGGGAAGGGGTTGAGGAGCCTACACTCCCTCCGTACCCTCCCTGCTTCTCCTCAAGAACTGCGCTCTAATTCGGCATTAGAGAGAATTGTAATCGTCTTTCATTTTTTCGAAGCCGCGCCAAACGGCACCTAAACTCCCCTGTCCCGATGGAGCGAAGCCAGCCGTCTGTAGTCGCGATCTGATGGATAGGCTCCCATTGGCTCTGCGGGCGTAGTTCCAAGGAGACGGCGCAGCGGCCGCCGGTAAGAGGGAGCGTGGCCGCCGAGCCAGCAGAGCCCGCTCGGGCAGACTCCGGAGAGGCTTCACGGCCGAGCTCAGCGCGTCGCGGCCACTTCACGAGAGCGCGCGCTCGGCCGTCGGTCGCTACCTCGGCAGTTGCGAAACATGGCCGTCCACGCGAATACGCCGCAGACGAACTAAGGGGGCGGAAGAACGACATTCATGCTTTCGCAATCACAACTCGTATAAGAGTGCTTAGGTGTCCTGTTTTGTTTTTTTTTGCTTTCTATTTTATTTGCAAACAGTTTAGAGACATCAATTTCGGCGCTGCTTTGGCTTCACAGTTGCGTGCTCGGTGAAATAAAACAAACACTGATTATCGTATTTCATCCTCCGAACTTATCAAACGCCCGAAAACGTATCACTCTACTTCCCGACCCGGCTTGATTTCAGTCGCGCTTAAGTTCGCCTTTCGTCGCGGAATATCTCTACAATGAGTTCAGACATCAGTATTAGCTCCGCAGCAGTCGGTCAAGCGCGATGTGATAACAAAAATGGAGCAGCTCCTGAAGCCTCGATAACGGTTGAAATTTTGTCTGATTGATAGCGCTGGAGGCCTTTTTACGCCACTTGATCGCCTGGTCTTCTTTATATCGTCCGCGACAGTACGTGTACACTTTTTATTTTAATGTCTACTTTATTTCGACATGACGGCCCTTGCGAAAAAAAATTACTTACTCCCTAGAAACGTTGTGCAGAAAACAGTACTTAGAAAGAGCGTAGAGTCTCTCTAGGAATGCCATGAGCGCTAATACCTTCCTATTACCATCCTAGGAGCCTCCTATAAAAAAAGTGGCCAACGGACATTCTACAGACATTCTAGCTCTACTGAACTGCTAAGAATGTTGTATGAAAAGCCTAGGCCTGTGGCAGTTCTAATATGACATGAAGCCGAATTGAAAGTATACGATAACCGTAGGATGTTACTACAAAGGCAACAGGATGTCTCTGGCATATTTTCGATAGGAGGCTCTAAGGAAGAGCCTAGGACGTCCACTGCCATAGGACACTGCTACCAAGGTAATATAATAGTCGTCCTAGGCTCCTCGAAGGGCCTATGATGCTAATACAAAGGTAATAGAATAGTCATCCTAAGGTCATAGGTGGAGCCTAGGGGAACCGTAGCTAAATTCTACATAGCAAGCTGCCGCTGAAAGCGACACAAGATATTGATTTAAAATTTTTAAGTTTATTACACACAGCCTCTTTCGTAGAAAAGTACAAACTTGCAAGTAACCTGCAAAATGTGAAGGTATACTATTAAGCTTATAGAACTCAGAATATTGAAAAGCAAACAAAAACGGGGGTGATTCTACAGGTAATCCGGATGAGTACCCCTAAAATAACGGTCAATCGGTCTAGATAAAAAAAGAAAAGCGTGTTGGATCAAAATATATTTTTGGTTTGTTTTTAGAACACTATCGGGTGGACAACATGTTTGTGGTTGTCCGTTGTCCACCCATTAGCGTTCTAAAACCAAAACCAAATAGGTCAGTCGTCGCCAAGACGAGGTTGCAGTGTACTTACGATAAAATTTTGGAACTTCAAAGATGTAATCCGAGATCTATGCCGACTCGGGCAGTTCACAACCACCACACAAAAACAAGAAGGAAGGGCTCCGTGAAGATTCAACATGATGTGGCACAAGTTGTCATTTCCCGAACCGAACACTAAATGCATGACAAGAATTTCTTAGGGCTTCTTTGAATAAATCACTTGTTGCCGATATACGCATGAGGCGTTTTGAACACTGGTATCCTTCGTACACTCCGAATAATTTGTCGCAGACGATTTACCATTTCCTACCGAAATCCACGGCAGCCACGCTGACCACAGCACACACGAAACTAGGTCAGCAAGCAGGCATTCCAGGACTGGAACCGCTACTGAGTCTTCCGTCAAACCTTTACCACGTGATCACGCTCCTGCCGTTAGCCGCGCACAGAGAGCGGAGTCAAATAATAAAAAGCTTACGGTTGATTGCTCCGATCGAGTGCGTACCTTCTACCATGCTTTCAGCTTAGGGAAAGAGAGAAAAAGAAAGAATGAGTAGGAAAGCAGCAGCTCGTTTAAGGCCAGAAAGCGGGTACGCTCACAAAAGCTATTCTTCAGGGGCGTCCCAACAATGAACACAACGAGAGGATTTTGTCACTTGTATCCTCTTGAACGTTCGGCCCAAAAATGATAGTGCAGTGGATGCTATGCGTGACCTTGGCCTTCAAGCAGGTGTCGTGTTCTGCCTTATCCAGAGCTTGGAGACTGTAGTCACGTGAACTTAACGGGAGATACGTTTGGCCTAATACTCACATAGCGTCTTCTCTGCTGTCAATACCGAGTGAACAGAGCATCTGCATAAAGGCTAGTTTTTTTTTGAATTGAAAAACAAAAATGCACAGGCCGAAAGTGACCCAAAAACGAGAAGTTTGAAGATCCTAATTAGTTTTATGCCGTATAACGCCCATCATAAATAGAAATGCAGAATTAACCGCGGCTTCTTTCTGTTTTTTTTGCATTCGTAAGTTTAGTTTATATCGCTGTCATTATTACATAACCTTTTCGCGACTATGGTGACCACATACGGTGGGACCTGTGGCTCGAAGAAAATTAAACAACTTTAATGTTTAAAAAAAGTAACAGCGCTTGTTGATTTGCTGATTTTGCAAAATAGAGGGGTAATATGACGTCCGTACGGTGGCGCGTACCTAACTATCAAATAAGGATTTTTTTTCGAGTATGTCTAAGCAAAACTTGTTTAAGAAAAAAAGATGTTTGTTTTGGTTAACGATCATTTCTCTTGTTCACGTTCAATTAGCAAGCGTCTGTTTACCTTCTGTATAACCAAATATTCGACATTTTCATTTTCCTTCTTGGGGAAACATATTCTGCAGTATTTGATATGTGCCGGCGGGCGCGGTAAGTAATAGAGGTGAGAAACAATGCTGGTATTAATTATGCATCACAATTACAAAATTCGCCGCCTCGGTAGCTCCGAGGCGAAGCGCCGGCCTACAGATTCTCAGTTGGAGTGGGTTCGAATCCGGGCCGAGGTGCCCGCAAACTGACGGAGGCTCATTGCGGAAAAGGCGCCGTGTAACCGAGCTTTCGGTTGCACGTCAGAAGATCCTCAGGTGGTCTAAACTGCATTGTCAGTCCTCCGCTGGGGTGTGCCAAATTACCTTCGTTGGCATGGCACGTAAACCCACAAATTTACATTTAATGACAAAACTGCATGCCGGCGTGGACAACTTCCGAGTTTATAGAATTACAAAAACAGTCACATAATGCTTTGCTATCAATCTAGCTCAAACTGATGTGACCTTAGCTTACAGAATAGAGAAAAAATAGGATGTCCCTAGGCTCGCCCAGAGCTGGATGTCCATCGACTCGTCGAATTCTAGGATGTCCATGAGACACGCCAAATTCTAGTATTTTCCTAGCGGGGTATTAGAAATAAATAAGAAACGCTTCTGAAGTTCGGAGGTCTGTAGAAAGTTGAAGCATGTTGCTATAGACGTCCTAGTCACCGTTGACGGCAATCCGGGAGTGACTAACAAGTAAGTCAACTCTCCATAGAAATCCACCCCATACCACAAAACTGTAGATGCCTTTAATGTTCTACTGAACTCGTTTTATTTTTCTGAGGAACTACGCAAGAATGTCGACATTAAAACTACGAGGAATGTTCATGCGTCGTAACCGGGCGCTGCTCGTAAGGCGTCTGCCTCTCTTCTCTTCTCTCCTCTCTTGCCGTGGGGCGACTTGAGTTGTTTAGTCTACGCTCGCGGAGGTCTGGCCGTCTGGCCCGCATCCGGGCCCCCCGAGCTGGTGTCGGGTATCCCCGGTGCGTGCCAGCCTCCTCCGCGGCTCGGGGGAGCGTGTTGCGGGGAAGGCGATGTTGTCCCTGCAAACCTCTACATCACTCCCCCCTAGTGGCACAGAGCGCAGAAAGGTGGCACGAGCAGGAGAACTCGAAGTTTATAGTTCACGCAGGGAGAGTTGAAGCCTGTCCGGGTAGTGAACTTGCCGTCCAGAGCGTGTGGTTCTTTCCGGCTTTTTCGAGATGGGGAGCGCACCCTGGTGCCGCGTGGGTAGAGAAGCCGGTGAAGAACGAGGCGAAGAATTTTAGGGGCGAGGCTCCTTAAGGCGTGGGTCTGTCCCTCGTAGTTGTGGGTATGTAGCCACTTCGAGGGTTGAGTTTATGAATGGCTCAAGAGATGGCGTGCTCCGGAATTAACTTTATGTAGAGATGACAGATGGCGCTTAGCTCATGTTATAAAAGGCACTCGCTCTTGGCGCTGCTGCGTAGTTTAGCTGGATGGAGGCAGTAGACAAGGCTGCGGAGCGGAGAGCGCGCAAGGCGTGGCGGCAGCGCGCGCTCGTAGACAGAATCCAGCCGTGCGAGAGCGAGAGGCCGAAGCATGTCGTCAGGCTGCGCGTCGACGCCGCCAAGATCCGGCCGTGCGAGAGCGGGAAGCCGAATCGCGTCGTCAGTCCGTCTCGGCGACGCCGCCAAGATCC
>JAZHYW010000057.1:0-33842 GCA_037355805.1 Ixodes ricinus
TAGGCTTCGTTGAGTGATAACGTCGGTAGCGTCGTTCGAGCTCGTTCTCCCGCGGCGTCCCTTGGCGCGTTTCGTTGCGACGTCACTAGGCCTCGTTGAGTGATAACGTCGGTAGCGTCGTTCGAGCTCGTTCTTCCGCGGCGTCCCTTGGCACGTTTCGTTGCCGACGTCACTAGGCTTCGTTGAGTGATAACGTCGGTAGCGTCGTTCGAGCTCGTTCTCCCGCGGCGTCCCTTGGCGCGTTTCGTTGCGACGTCACTAGGCTTCGTTGAGTGATAACGTCGGTAGCGTCGTTCGAGCTCGTTCTCCCGCGGCGTCCCTTGGCGCGTTTTCTTGGCGCGTTTCGTTGCGACGTCACTAGGCTTCGTTGAGTGATAACGTCGGTAGCGTCGTTCGAGCTCGTTCTCCCGCGGCGTCCCTTGGCGCGTTTCGTTGCGACGTCACTAGGCTTCGTTGAGTGATAACGTCGGTAGCGTCGTTCGAGCTCGTTCTCCCGCGGCGTCCCCTTGGCGCGTTTTCTTGGCGCGTTTCGTTGCGACGTCACTAGGCCTCGTTGAGTGATAACGTCGGAAGCGTCGTTCGAGCTCGTTCTCCTGCGGCGTCCCTTGGCGCGTTTTCTTGGCGCGTTTCGTTGCGACGTCACTAGGCCTCGCTGAGTGATAACGTCGGAAGCGTCGTTCGAGCCTCGTTCTCCCGCGGCGTCCCTTGGCGCAGTCCTCTTGGCGCGTTTCGTTGCGACCGTCACTAGGCCTCCCTGGCAGTGATAACGTCGGATAGCGTCGTTCGAGCTCGTTGCTCCCGTCGGCGTCCCTGGCGCGTCCTCTTGGCGCGTTTCGTTGCGACGTCACTAGGCCTCGTTGAGTGATAACGTCGGTAGCGTCGTTCGAGCTCGTTCTCCCGCGGCGTCCCTTGGCGCGTTTCGCTTGCGACGTCACTAGGCTTCGTTGAGTGATAACGTCGGTAGCGTCGTTCGAGCTCGTTCCTCCCGCGGCGTCCCTTGCGCGTTTCGTTTCGTTGCGACGTCACTAGGCCTCGTTGAGTGAGTAACGTCGGTAGCGTCGTTCGAGCTCGTTCTCCCGCGGCGTCCCTTGGCGCGCTTGGCGTTTCGTTGCGACGTCACTAGGCCTCGTTGAGTGATAACGTCGGAAGCGTCGTTCGAGCTCGTTCTCCCGCGGCGTCCCTTGGCGCGTTTTCTTGGCGTTTCGTTGCGACGTCACTAGGCCTCGTTGAGTGATAACGCCGGTAGCGTCGTTCGAGCTCGTTCTCCCGCGGCGTCCCTTGGCGCGTTTTCTTGGCGCGTTTCGTTGCGACGTCACTAGGCCTCGTTGAGTGATAACGTCGGAAGCGTCGTTCGAGCTCGTTCTCCCGCGGCGTCCCTTGGCGCGTTTTCTGGCGCGTTTCGTTGCGACGTCACTAGGCCTCGCTGAGTGATAACGTCGGAAGCGTCGTTCGAGCTCGTTCTCCCGCGGCGTCCCTTGGCGCGTTTTCTTGGCTGCGTTTCGTTGCGACGTCACTAGGCCTCGTTGAGTGATAACGTCGGAAGCGTCGTTCGAGCTCGTTCTCCCGCGGCGTCCCTTGGCGCGTTTCGTTGCGACGTCACTAGGCTTCGTTGAGTGATAACGTCGGTAGCGTCGTTCGAGCTCGTTCTCCCGCGGCGTCCCTTGGCGCGTTTCGTTGCGACGTCACTAGGCTTCGTTGAGTGATAACGTCGGTAGCGTCGTTCGAGCTCGTTCTCCCGCGGCGTCCCTTGGCGCGTTTCGTTGCGACGTCACTAGGCCTCGTTGAGTGATAACGTCGGTAGCGTCGTTCGAGCTCGTTCTCCCGCGGCGTCCCTTGGCGCGTTTCGTTGCGACGTCACTAGGCTTCGTTGAGTGATAACGTCGGTAGCGTCGTTCGAGCTCGTTCTCCCGCGGCGTCCCTTGGCGCGTTTCGTTGCGACGTCACTAGGCCTCGTTGAGTGATAACGTCGGTAGCGTCGTTCGAGCTCGTTCTCCCGCGGCGTCCCTTGGCGCGTTTCGTTGCGACGTCACTAGGCCTCGTTGAGTGATAACGTCGGTAGCGTCGTTCGAGCTCGTTCTCCTGCGGCGTCCCTTGGCGCGTTTCGTTGCGACGTCACTAGGCCTCGCTGAGTGATAACGTCGGTAGCGTCGTTCGAGCTCGTTCTCCCGCGGCGTCCCTTGGCGCGTTTCGTTGCGACGTCACTAGGCCTCGTTGAGTGATAACGTCGGTAGCGTCGTTCGAGCTCGTTCTCCCGCGGCGTCCCTTGGCCTGCGTTTCGTTGCGACGTCACTAGGCTTCGTTGGAGTGATAACGTCGGTAGCGTCGTCCTCGAGCGTTTCGTTGCGTCCTCGCGGTCGTCGCGCGTTGGCGCTGTGCGTCGTCTTGGCGCGCGTTCTCGTTGCGACGTCACTAGGCCTCGTTGAGTGATAACGTCGGTAGCGTCGTTCGAGCTCGTTCTCCCGCGGCGTCCCTTGGCGCGTTTCGTTGCGACGTCACTAGGCCTCGTTGAGTGATAACGTCGGTAGCGTCGTTCGGAGCTCGTTCTCCTGCGGCGTCCCTTGGCGCGTTTCGTTGCGACGTCACTAGGCTTCGTTGAGTGATAACGTCGGTAGCGTCGTTCGAGCTCGTTCTCCCGCGGCGTCCCTTGGCGCGTTTCTGTTGCGACGTCACTAGGTCCTCGTTGAGTGATAACGTCGGTAGCGTCGTTCGGAGCTCGTTCTCCTGCGGCGTCCCTTGGCGCGTGTTTCCGTTCGCGACGTCACTAGGCCTCGTTGAGTGATAACGTCGGTAGCGTCGTTGGAGCTCGTTCTCCTGCGGCGTCCCTTGGCGCGTTTCGTTGCGGCGTCACTAGGCCTCGTTGAGTGATAACGTCGGTAGCGTCGTTTGGGGCTCGTTCTCTTGCGGCGTCCCTTGGCCTCGTTGAGTGATAACGTCGGTAGCGTCGTTGGAGCGCGTTCTCTAGCGGCGTCCCTTGGCGCGTTTCGTTGCGGCGTCACTAGTCCTCGTTGAGTGATAACGTCGGTAGCGTCGTTTGGGGCTCGTTCTCTTGCGGCGTCCCTTGGCCTCGTTGAGTGATAACGTCGGTAGCGTCGTTGGAGCGCGTTCTCTAGCGGCGTCCCTTGGCGCGTTTCGTTGCGGCGTCACTAGTCCTCGTTGAGTGATAACGTCGGTAGCGTCGTTTGGGGCTCGTTCTCTTGCGGCGTCCCTTGGCCTCGTTGAGTGATAACGTCGGTAGCGTCGTTGGAGCTCGTTCTCTAGCGGCGTCCCTTGGCGCGTTTCGTTGCGGCGTCACTAGTCCTCGTTGAGTGATAACGTCGGTAGCGTCGTTTGGGGCTCGTTCTCTTGCGGCGTCCCTTGGCCTCGTTGAGTGATAACGTCGGTAGCGTCGTTGGAGCGCGTTCTCCTAGCGGCGTCCCTTGGCGCGTTTCGTTGCGGCGTCACTAGTCCTCGTTGAGTGATAACGTCGGTAGCGTCGTTTGGGGCTCGTTCTCTTGCGGCGTCCCTTGGCCTCGTTGAGTGATAACGTCGGTAGCGTCGTTGGAGCGCGTTCTCTAGCGGCGTCCCTTGGCGCGTTTCGTTGCGGCGTCACTAGTCCTCGTTGAGTGATAACGTCGGTAGCGTCGTTTGGGGCTCGTTCTCTTGCGGCGTCCCTTGGCCTCGTTGAGTGATAACGTCGGTAGCGTCGTTGGAGCGCGTTCTCTAGCGGCGTCCCTCTGGCGCGTTTCGTTGCGGCGTCACTAGTCCTCGTTGAGTGATAACGTCGGTAGCGTCGTTTGGGGCTCGTTCTCTTGCGGCGTCCCTTGGCCTCGTTGAGTGATAACGTCGGTAGCGTCGTTGGAGCGCGTTCTCTAGCGGCGTCCCTTGGCGCGTTTCGTTGCGGCGTCACTAGTCCTCGTTGAGTGATAACGTCGGTAGCGTCGTTTGGGGCTCGTTCTCTTGCGGCGTCCCTTGGCCTCGTTGAGTGATAACGTCGGTAGCGTCGTTGGAGCGCGTTCTCTAGCGGCGTCCCTTGGCGCGTTTCGTTGCGGCGTCACTAGTCCTCGTTGAGTGATAACGTCGGTAGCGTCGTTTGGGGCTCGTTCTCTTGCGGCGTCCCTTGGCCTCGTTGAGTGATAACGTCGGTAGCGTCGTTGGAGCGCGTTCTCTAGCGGCGTCCCTTGGCGCGTTTCGTTGCGGCGTCACTAGTCCTCGTTGAGTGATAACGTCGGTAGCGTCGTTTGGGGCTCGTTCTCTTGCGGCGTCCCTTGGCCTCGTTGAGTGATAACGTCGGTAGCGTCGTTGGAGCGCGTTCTCTAGCGGCGTCCCTTGGCGCGTTTCGTTGCGGCGTCACTAGTCCTCGTTGAGTGATAACGTCGGTAGCGTCGTTTGGGGCTCGTTCTCTTGCGGCGTCCCTTGGCCTCGTTGAGTGATAACGTCGGTAGCGTCGTTGGAGCGCGTTCTCTAGCGGCGTCCCTCGGCGCGTTTCGTTGCGGCGTCACTAGTCCTCGTTGAGTGATAACGTCGGTAGCGTCGTTTGGGGCTCGTTCTCTTGCGGGCGTCCCTTGGGTCGTTTCGTTGCGGGTAATGTCCCGTTGTCATTCCGTCGCGACTATATCGTTGTCATCTCGGGCTTTCGGCACCAAAATGTTAGAACTCCGCCGCGAGGAACGAGCCGTACGCCATGTTTTGCAAAACCAAAACAGAAGATGACGATGTTTATTGGGATTTCATAATGTGAGAGGGCTGTTCAAGAAAAGCGAAATTGTGTTTCTTCAGAAGTTAACGAAGACAATAAGAGTTCGATTCCTCCGTCAGGCAGGGGATGCCCGTTATTGCCTTTTATTTTTCATTGTATTTTTTTATTTATTTGTTTTTCTTCTGTCCAGAAACAGCCGAGGCATTACTACTGGTACACACTCACGCACGAAGAGAGATTGTAAAAGAAAAAGAAAACACGTACACACAATGGCTGAACACGTATAAAACCCGAACACTGATGTTAGTAAATGTGAATGGTTAATGCGCTTTTTAAAATCCCACTCACTCCCAAAAACGTCAACCACCCCGCTCAGTGCATTAAATTTGCTCTGGTATTCGTAAAAGTGGGGAAAATGAACATGTGTCTTGCACGTAAAACGTGTTGTTGTGTCGACAGTTTACTCGGGAGACAGGTATAGAAACATAAAGTGAACATGTTTATATATATATATATATATACTTGGAGCTTTTTTGTTTGATCGTGCTCAACAGCGAACAGTGTCGGGGGTTTAGTTTGGGCGGTGCTCAAGTGAAAGGATATGAGCTGCGCAGACGATGTTAAGCGGTTTATTGTCGCGTGATAATCAAAGCGTCAGCGCCGCGGTTAGTTTATTTTTTTTGGTGAGGCCAGAGGCGCGGCCGCTCATCTGGTCTAAGTGCCATGGTTTTTGGCAGGGGCGCGTGGGCCACAACGCCTTCAGAGAGCAAAGGCATTATCCGGGATTGCGAACCGTGTCAGCACCCTTGGCGTGCCACTCAATTGTTATCGCGAAAACAAACGCCACTGGTCGGGTGTCGCCACCGACCTCGACAGGCGCGCTTCTCGCTGGAAGAGGCGTGACCTGTCCATTTTCACCTGTGCGACTGTCTGTAATGCATTTCTTATTGCCAAAATATGGTAAGTGTTGCAAGTCATTCATTGTGGTCCTCAGTGAAAACGTTTCACCGCGTGTTCGTAATGCTCTCTGCCAACACAGTCGTCCTTCTCACCGAGACGTGGCTTGACCCAGGTGTACACGACGGCGAACTGATGGATCTGTCATCCCACAACGTTTTCCGCAAAGATCGTTGCGGCCGTGGAGGAGGTGTTCTTGTCGCCACTCCTGCGAGCTTCTTTGCCCACCGCAGGCACGATCTCGAACAAAAGGATTTGGAGGCAATCTTCCTGGAGCTGATGCTTCCCAGAGGGACTATACTCCTTGGTTGTGTCTACTGTCCCCCCAAGTCTCGCGAGGGTGCCTACAAGCTGCTTGACGCGGCGCTTTCAGAGGCAACTGTGAAGCCATACATTGATGTTGTGCTTGTTGGGGACTTTAATTCCCACATAGATTGGTGGAATTTTGATGAGCCTATGCCCAGTGATGCCTGTGACGACGTGCTCTTAGATGCGGTAACCTCTGCTGACTTGCACCAGGTCTGCCAGCAGCCATCTTATACACCACAGGACCGCACGTTTGGTTTCCTTGATCTTGTGTTTGTTCGCGACATCAGCAGGGTATTATCCTGTGAAGTGCTCCCTGGTCTCTCTGGCAGTGACCATTCGGCCATTGAGACTTCTTATGCGACGACCCTGCCACGCAAAGGCCACTTTGCACGGATGCTCTGGAGGTTCGGCAAGACTGACCAGGCCCACATGGCACGCCTGGCCCACCTTGCACCTTGGTGCCTGACATCTGGGAACGACTGCTCGGAGAACTTTGACCTTTGGTGTGATTTTGTCCATGCCATTCAAAAAGACTGCGTGCCTTGCTCAACGAACTCGACACGCCGGCGAAGACCGCCCTGGATTTCTCCAGATATTATCAAGATGGCGAACCGCAAGCGAGCTTTGTTCAAGCGAGCTGCGCAACTCAAGTGTGCAGCTGGTCTCAGCGAGGCTAAGCAGCTTCAACGCTCCATGAAGAAGGCAATCCAGGTGGCACACAACGAATATGAGCAAAAGATTGCACTCAAGGCCAAGGAAGATCCAAAACTCTTCTGGGCCTATGTTAATCGGCAGCAATCCACCTCCCGTAAACCTTGCTTTGTAGACAAGAGTGTTCCTGTCACTCAGCCCGCAGCCATAGCCGAGCTATTCGCCTCCCAGTTTTCCTCGGCATACAGCTGTACCAGCTCTTCTGATCCTGACCGTCTTGCACAGGAATTGGAGGCCGAAACTGAGGCTCCGGCTGCCTCTATCAGCACTCTCACTTTGTTGCCTGAACATCTGCAAGAAGCTGTGCATCTCATCAAGTCATCTCAGAGCCCTGGTCCCGACCACATGGCTCCAGCTTTCCTCAAATTGCTGTACCCACATGTTTCGCACTCCCTGCTTTTGATGTTCCAGTCATTTCTGGACCATGCCTTCGTTCCTGACTCATGGAAGCATGCCAACGTCACTCCCGTACACAAGGGAAAGGGGAAGGCCACCAGTGACACCTCAAGTTACCGTCCGGTTTCTATCACTTCTATTCTCTGTCGGACATTTGAGCGTCTCCTCAACCGCGCTGTCCTGACTTTCCTGGAGGAGAACAGTGTGCTTCTGCCATCCCAGCATGGATTTCGGCCAAATCGCAGCTGCGAGACTGCTCTCACCACGATTACGAATTACATCAGTCACAGTATAGACAGTCGCACCCCTGTGGACTTGATCCAACTGGATCTCAGTAATGCGTTTGACACGCTCAATCACAACCTCCTGATCAGGAAGGCAGCGCTGGTCGGTCTCCGAGGCTCTCTGCTTCTTTGGTTGGCACGTTTTGTGACGGGTCGTACCCAGCGCGTGCTCTACGGCGGATCAAGGTCTCGGAGCTACCCAGCACTCTCCGGCGTTCCTCAAGGGTCTGTCCTGGGTCCAACGTTGTTCTCTATTTATGTCAACGACATGCCGCAATCTAGTGACACTCTACTGGTGCAGTATGCAGATGATACATCCATTCTTGCCCGTATCTCCTCCCCTGACTGTTCTGCTCGCCTGCAAGACTACCTGACTCGTGTTTCTGACTGGGCGCATGTCAATTACTTGTCTGTGAGCGAGTCTAAGAGCATTGTGATGCGTTTTCACACTACTAAGTGTGCCAGCTTGCCCCTGTACACCCTGGCAGGTTCCGTATTGCACAATGTTGAGTCAGCATCAATTCTTGGTGTTACATTTACGCCCGCATTAGACTTCACACTCCACATCTCGGGAGCAGTGGCAAAAGCTCGGCGCACGCTTGGTTTTGTTACGCGCATATCGAGGTCCCTTGGTGCAGCCGCCTTCCGAGCGCTGTACACTGCTCTTGTGCTCCCAAAGTTAGAATATTGTTCTTCTGTGTGGCATCCCTACCAAGCTCAGCTAACAAGTAAGCTGGAAGGGGTGCAACACCGTGCTACTCGGACACTCTTTAGTCGCCTTGGTCACAACCGGAACGCTCTTCCACCGTATGAGACGCGGCTCCAGTGTCTCAAGTGGCAGACCCTTGAGCACCGCCGCACTGTGGCTCGTGTCGGCCTCCTCTGCCGCATATTGGATGGATCCTTGGGTGACGCCAACATTTGTACGGCGGTCCGGCTTAGTAAGCGAACTGGACAGCCTGAGCCGTTATATGCAAGAACCGTCCGCCATCAGCATTCTGTGGTACTAGCTGCTGTTCGAGATTTTCTCTCGGTCCCACTTAAGGTTCGAACGCCTCTCCCTGAAGACCGTGCAGAGTCACGACTCCTGTGTCGCGAAATCTCAAAGAACTTGTAGTAAGCTTTGCTGCCACCTCCTGAATGGAATGGGGCTCTGTTGCCGGTCTCCATCCGTCACCTGGATGAGTGTGGCGCGTGGGCGCCGACTGGTTGTGTTTGCTGCGTCGGCGCTCGGCTGGGGCTCGTGCTCAATTAGAGCACGGGTGCCGGCTGAGCGGTGCTCGCATCGGGTGGGGCCGGTCGGTGCCTGTGCTGGCCGTCTTGGGGGTGGGGGGACCTGGCACTGGAGCTTTGTCTTTGTCTAGTCGGGAGGTTTTGGTTTTGGTTTTGTTGATGATTGATGTATTTATGTTTTTATGTTTACTTGTTCCCCACTTTCTCCTGGGTGGCTGGCTGGCAGGCGCATTGCGTACGGGTTTTCACCTATCTGCTCAGCCTAGCACGTCACCCAGGTGGTTCTTATGTGCAAATAAATACATATTACATATTATTATTATTTCTGTGAGTGGACTTTCCTTTCTCAATGAGAGCTTCTACACGTGTCTTGTGGTTTCCACTGATTTCAAGAAAGAAAACCTCGGGTTTCATTTCGGTCGTTCTCGGTATATACCACACCACGAAACCCTATTTATAACCAACGGTAATCAATTTTAGCGTGCTTCGTGAAGCTAAAATCCAGTGCTCGGAACCTGGCGACCAACCATAAACGTGTCCTACATTAGAATCTCAACAAATGACGCATGCAACTCATCAGCACATCGCTGCCTATACCACGCATACAGGGTTTTTCGTTTTTGGGTAAAACCAGATATTCCTTGATTTTTGCACCCTGAAAGAATTTTATGAGACCGGGTTAAACCCGATTTCTTCCCGAAAAGCCGCCTTCCTTAAGCCCAAAAACCAGCCGAGTTCATGGAAATTAAAGAAACATGTGCCTCCAGAATCACTCGTTTGATAATGAAAAGCCTCTACTAATTTGTATGAATGCCGGCACATATTTGTTTCAGAACTATGTGGCATTTGTTTGTAAACATAAAAAGGTCTATAAGACCCTTTTCTATCCCTCAGAATCCCCAGAATATAACTATTGGCCCAGTGGTCTATTGGCATGATGCTATTGCACATTACCTAGGCTAATAAGTACCGCACCAATGTTGTTGCGCATTGCAAATGGACATTCTTTCAGTTTGAGCATCCGAATACCAGGCAGGTCTGGAATGAACACTGATATGATCCGAGCATGAAAAGGTCACATTTGTTAACAAGCATTTGTGAGAAATCCAAACTTTAATGTGACCTATGTATGTTTCTAAGCATTATCTGGACCTTGCTTACCTTCATTAGTGTAAATAAAACACTTCATGTGCTACAACAAATGTTGTATATTGATAAATACACTTCGAATATAACAAAAAGTCCCAAATTGCGGAATGGTTTCTAGAAAAGCCATGTTTCTCTTCGATTATCAGGTGGAGAAATAGAGACCAGTTTTTACCCCTTGATTTTTAGAAAATATAAAACCCGACAACGAAGAACCTTCACACATATACCATGCTTGTACACTATTTGGGACTTGCGGTAAGTTGGGAGTTGTCATGTGAGAATTCACCAAGATTTTTTTTCTTGTTCTTTTTTTTCATACCCAACACGGTCTGTGCCCATCGCGCTTTGGAGGTTGGCGACGAGATATTTGGTACGCTTCACGTAACTCACTTCTTCGCAGTACACTACTGCGTGGTGGGAAATGCACCCAACTGAGCTAAGTAACCCATTTGGCCACCTATTAAATTACATTGCTGAACTACCGAGTGCCGTCATTGTTAGACACGAAGATCACATTAAACAGAACCCTGTTTTTCTAACTCAAAATGTAAACTACACATGCTGCAGTGAACTCAAACTTTGCCAGAATGTGACCCTAGTCAACAACATGACATGTGAACATGATGGAAAAGTTTCATAACTCACCCTTGTCCAAATCAAAAGTTAATACGCTTTCAGAAATATTCAACAGAAATTCCGCCAACAATGCCTGTAAATACATGGAGACGAATATCGTCCGGTAAAATCCCCGAAGTTTGCATATAACTCTTGCAGTGATGTGATTGGTTCAGGTCATTTTGAAGCAGCTTCTGGAGCAGACAAAGCCCACTTTGGAGCAGCAAAACGAACTTTTGAAGCAGAAGAATATACTTTATTTTTATTATTTTCACCGTAACTAGTACAATAAGAATCCTGTGTTGGCCTTCCCAAGCTAAAATTAATGCCCTCCTTGGTTTCTTACTCTTGTACGACCTCTCATTAGTGACTATCGCCACAGCAGACCGTACAATTCCCTCAAACACCCGACCAGCTGGTCAGTAGTGATTTTAAGTCCTGAACAGCCAATTAGGGATCTAAGAGAATTGCATCTTGAGGGCCTAAAGGGCCTCTCCAGCCCCCTCTCCCCTTCCCCAAAAATATTTTTTTTTAAACAGCCCAGATAGGTGGCGCAGGTCCAAAGACGCATTTTCTTCGCAAAAATAATTTAATTTGAGCAATATTTACGGCGCGAGATGCAATTAAAACAAGCTGTCTTCCTCTCCACGGTTCTCTCCCGCACCTGTCTACAGCACACGGAGGAGTTACGCTGGTTCCAACATGAAACCAATTGCACCACGCAGGAAAATGCAGCTTGCACCATAAATATTGCTCGAGTTCAATAATTTTTCATAGAAATAAATATTTTGATGCGCGCGTTTTATTCAAACTGTTCAAAAAAAAATTTGGGGGGCTGGAGTGGCCTTTTAAAAGCACTAGAAACAACAAGAATGATGCTGAGGGGAGCAGGAACCTTTTCAAAGTAGCAGCTGCTGCCTAAAGCATAGATCTTGACATCGGTGAATTATTTCAAGTGTACAACAAAGGTAAAGCAAATAGTATTCCAGTGAAAAAATGTTAAGGTAGAATAAGTTTTCGTCCATGTTCTGAAGGTTGTCTTAAAACTCTGCAATTCCAAATGGAGTTCAAAGAAGGTCTTGTAATTTAATTGTATGGGCCAATGACATATGACATTTTACGAAGAATTTCATGATGATCATGCGGATGATGAGTATTCCTTTTTAAAAAATAATGCTCAGCTTTCCCACTTTAATTCCCCAAGTTTCCATTCATCCAATTCTAAAGCTAATTTATCTTTAGGTTAAACCTCAGTGACCACACTCTTTAAAAAATTGAGGCCGATACATAAAGTTGACAAATGAACAAGGGATTTGACAATAAAACTAAACCTAAGTGCACCTGAGCTATAACTACTCAAATTAATTTGAAAACAAATCAGACAAATGACACACACAATTCATCAAGGCATCCCAGTCTATCCTATATAGTTTCATACTATTTTGAACTGTGAAGTTAAAGGCAGAGTTGTCACATCAAAATTCACCATGTACATTTTGTTTGTTTGTTTTTGTTGTTTATTCTGGGCACGAGCACCACTCTGATCTGAAGGAGTGTGTTCGCCTACACACGCAGCTGCGTTGCTGACGAAGCAAGATACAGTAAAGAATCGCAATCTCCACGTCGCAAATGTCGCTCCTTTGCAGCGCACAAACGCACGCTAGGAAGTGCACTCAACAGACCAGCTAACCTGCCCGAGAGCAAGAACTATGCCAAGTGCCACGCAACTTCCGCGTACAGTTGGTGCTGGATAAGACAATCAAATCGAACGGTATGCAAAGCAATAATCTAATGTCTAGAAAATTCAACCAAGCCTAAGGTAACGATCCGGTAGTGTACCGCGACCTATTAGCTTCGGTATTGACAAAAACATTTGACCCTTGGCGCAGCGTTGGCGAAGATCAGTAATATTGGCGAAATGTAGCCGGATGTAGCGGGCTAAGGGATTTGGAGCAGTTTGATGCAAATGGCGCCGAAATCACACCACTGCTCTTGAATAGCTATGTTATGATACTTTGGCATTTTGTTCCAACCACTCAAGCTAAGGTCTGGCAGAGTTCGAGCTGGCCGTGATGTGTAGACCACTCACCGATTGCTCAAATGCCAGTCAATAAACACCATTGGGCTGGATGCATATTAAATTCCTCATTAAACGGAATATTTATATCACATCACTGCCACGGGCAACTTTTCCTGTAAATCTTGGATGCCTTCAAGTAAAAGGCACCCGCAATACCACGTGGAGACAACACGAAACCGAAACCTATGCATGTACTGCAATGTACCTTTTTCTTTATAAGAAAAGCTGCCTACCAGCATAACAAGTGCATAGTATGAGTCTTACTTTGAAAATTTTAACTCAGTCAATGTTTTTAATTCATACGTGCACAACAGTGGTGTGGTAGCGAGAGGGCGAGAGTATGATTACAAATCTCACGGTGCCATAGCAAGTCTAACGGTTCTTTGCGTGCACAAGTGCTGTTCTTAGCGCACGTTTCGATCTATGGGTCTTCCTACTGCTCACCCTTGGCGTGTCGTCTTTAAAGAAGAGGAAACTGGTGAGTATCCACGAATTCCGCAAGTAACGTGAGTATGACATCGCCAGAGTCTGACGCTGAACGACCCGGCAGTTCCGGAAACGCGAACTCGAGCGCCTATGCGCCAAGAAGTTCTGGAGCTGTAGGTGCCACTTGTACCTTTTGTGACAAAGAATTTCTCACTAAGCAGACCCTTGACAGCATTTGAAAAACATACACGGCATCGCTCCCCCTACGCAAAGGCACGGCTTTGCCTGCGACCAGTGCTCGGCCACCTTCAGCTTCCGCGATCGTCTTTACAGCCACAAGGTCCTCTATCACAACTCTCAGATCAGGAAGGAGTGCCACGAGTTGCCGACGGAGGCGGATTTCCTCACGTGGAAGAATGCAGAAGAGCTGAAAACGAAAACCAGATTTGTGGCCCGCAGATCTGCAGTACGGTTGGCAGACGGTACCGTAAAAACTGAACTATTGTCAGCGCAGTGGCACGTATGTCCCGAAGGAAAGGGGAAACGACAGCTCAAATCACAAGGAAGCAGTCACTGCTCGACAGAGTGTCCAGCACAAATGGAGATCCTGAAGCAGACTGATGGAAGGGTTACTGTCATCTACCAGCCCACACACCATGGACGCATAGAGAACATAGCCCATTCTCTGCTGAGTCAAAGTGACAAGGAGGCACTAGCAGGAAAGCTCGAGGCAGGCGTAACCATGGACAGGCTCCTCGATTATATCAGGAGCTCCGTTAGCTGTGTGGAGCCTCATCTGCTGAACGTCCAAAAAAGGACCTGCCGAACATTGCCGTCGAATTCAACATCGTCCACCCCGAGAGACTTGACAGCAGCGACGCAGTGAGCATCGACCCGATGGTTCGGAAGATGTGTGGTGTACCTGACTCTCCTATCATCTGCTACAAGCCACAAAGCATGGGTAGTGAACCTGGAGACAAGGATTTCATGCTAGGAATCATGACTCCTCAACACAACTCAACACACGACTCCTCAACTCTTCGGCACTGAAAAGATCCAGATTGACTCGACACATGGCATCAATGGATACGACTTCCAACTGACTACACTGATAATTGTAGACGAGTTCAATGCAGGGGTGCCTGTTGTCTACGTGATCTCAAACAAAGTGGATTCGCCTACAATGCAGAAATTTTTCGAGGCCATTGAATGCAAGATTGGAAAAGTCCATTGCACGGTTTTTATGTCGGACGATGCTCCAGCATACATAAATGCCTGGAGAAGTGTCATGCCTGAGCCTGAAAAACGACTTTTGTGTGCTTGGCAAGTCAACAAGAACTGGAGAAAGCGAATTGCTGGAGTTCATGGTCAGCTCAACCAATAAGCCCTATAGATGTAACTACGAACCATCCTTAGCTGTCAGGATAAAGACAAGTTCCACAAGCTGATGGAGGGATTCCTGGACAAACTGAAAAAGCAAGAGGAGCCAACCCTGAAGGACTTCCACGACTACTTTGTCACATACTATGCATCCAGACCAACAGAGTGGGCATATTGCTTCCGAAAACATGCTAGAATCAACACCAACATGAGGCTGGAAAACCTGTTTGGACTTCTCAAGCACGGTTACATGGATGGCAAGTGTAACAAACGTCTTGACACCTGGGTAAAGGTGTTGAAAATGACACGTTACAAGCTCATGGACCGCCAAACTAAGGTGATCGAGGGAATGATCCGCCATATAACTATTGCCTTGTACCAGAAGCACCGGAGAGGACTTGAAATCACCGATCAGGACATCAAGCAAGTTGAAGAGGACACATGGACTGTTGAATCCCAAACCACCAAAGCGGATGTATACAAGGTAAAACCTGCAGGCAGGAAGGTCGCACCAGAAGATGAGCCAAACCGGGATGTGCCATGTATACCGCGATGCAGGGATTGTGGCATATGTCCCCACAGCTATGAATGCACATGCCCCGATCACTTCGACAGAAGTATGTGCAAACAGATACATTCTACTACAGTATGAACAGGCGAGATGGTCTCACCTGCTCGGGCCCATCAACCCAGATGTGCGAGGAAATGCCTCCACCAGTACGAGACCCTGAGGCTCTGCTAAGTGGCATTGAGCAAATCAACAAGACCTTGGGAGCTACTGATGGCAATGCACTTGATGAGAAGATCAGAAACAAGTATCTTGCCTACATGGCAAGGCATGAGATAGGAAACTTTGATGATGACTTTAGACAGAGAGTGCATGCTGAGCACACTTGACAAACCTTATGCCTGATCCCTTGAATACACAGGTGAAAGCTGAATACACAGGCGAAGGCTCTATTCAACTAAAGTACCTCGTCGGGAAACCAGCCACATTCCCTTGTGAAATCCATGTCCTGAACAGAGACAGATGATGGAGGAAATCCTGTTAGGACCAGCTGGTGCTGAGGTCTTGGATGTGCATAACACCAGTGACCATGATCTTCTAGCACAACTAACAAACATCAAAAAAGCACTAGGGTGCTGCACAGGCTACCAGGTCACTCTAGTGCCTCAGCAGTGACGTATTGTGTATATTGGACTGTTTTACAGAATAAATATGTACAGAGTAATTCTGTTTCACACATTGAGGCCATTAGCTTCTTTTGAAATTAGTTCGGTATGTGTATACTTCTTAACACTAAGTAACTATATGTGATAGCTGTGCAGAGATGGAACTCATACACACATTGTTAAAGAAATACCCCGTCTTTAGCGGACTACAGCTACAAGACTGAACTCTTTCTTCAGAGATGCTCGTCTGTGACCTTGGGTGGAAGGTGTGTGCACAGAGTTGCAAAGAGGCACCTCCGTCTCCAGCAATGGACTATGGCAACACGACTGGACCCTTTTATCAGAGATGCTCATCTGCGACCCCAGGCAGAAGGTATTTGCAAAGAGTTGCAAAGAGGCCTCCATCTCCAACACTGGACTACGACTGGAATGAAAGGTCATCGATCCAGCTTTAGCGTAAGTTGACCCTTGGTATCATTTATGTGATACCAAGCTTGGATGAAGACGTTACTCTATTAGTGCTGCCCAGTCTCTATAACGAAGTGTGGTTCTGGACAAGGGGTCTGTTGCCACCCAAGGTTAGCCCTTGCCGCCAAAGGAGTTGAAAAAAAGGAAAGAAGGGAAATGAGAAGATTGAAAAGAAGGAGAAGACAAGGGTAAAAGAAGGGAGGGGATAGTAAAAGTGGCGACTAGTCTAAATCATCCTGGCCGGGCCTCACCAGGACTCCCATCTACGTGAAGCGGGGGCTGAAGTGGTGTATTGCCTCACCCAGGGGCCCCGAAGGGGCAAACCTACCCCGGGCTTGGTTCAACCACCAGGGTGCCCTTTTTTCCAGACACAGGAAAGCCACGCACAGCCAAACGTGGGTCGGGCGAACCCGCATGGCTCGGGGTCCGTGGTGACGCCACTCACCAAACACCTGCTTTGACAGGTGCCCCTTGTGGGGCAGTATGACCAGTGCTTAGTCCCATCGTAGTGTTGCAGGCAGACAAGGGAAACGCCACCGTCGTCATAAACAGGGAGAAGTACGACCAAAAGCTGCTTGAGCTCCTTGGCAGCAGTGCCTACACTTCCTTGCCAAGAGATCGCACGAGAAAAGTGCAAGAAATGTTCAACAATACACTGGCAATCATCTTCCAGAAATACCCAGACTTCCAGAGCCTTTACATGAGGCTAATCTGCAGGAACGGATCCATCTCAGCGTTGTACGGTCTCTCCAAGATACACAAGGCCGGTGTACCACTTCGACCTATTGTGGACTTCACAACGTCATCTTTGCGCGCTGTCTCCAACTACCTCCACAGGCTTCTCTCACCCCTCACCGGAAAGACTCCAACGTACGTGCAGAACTCTAGTCACTTCATAGAGCGTGCTTCCGATTTAGACTACGTGACGACGAGAGCCTCGTCTCTTTTGACGTGGTGTCTTTGTTCACCAGCATCCCAGTGCCATTGGCGGTATCTGCTGCAAGAAGTGCTCTCTCGACAGACGAAAAACTCCCGGAGAGAACGTGCCTATCGGTTGACAAGATCTGCCCACTACTAGAGCTCTGCCTGAACAGCACATACTTCTCATTTAGCGGGAAGTATGACAAGCAAACCAGCGGCACAGCCACGGGGGCAGCCATATCTGTGACAATGGAAAACCTCACAATGGAGGCCATCGAACGCAAGGCTCTCAAAACTTCCGAGGCTAAACCCAGAACGTTCCTGTGTTACGTGGACGACCGTTTCTGCTTCGCTAAAATTAGCGGGTTGGATCGTCATCTAAAGCACCTGAACTCGGTGGATGAGTCGCTACAATTCACGGTCGAACGCAAAGACAAAGGTTCCCTTCCCTTTCTGGATGTACTGGTAACCAGGAGTAGCAGTGGGCTAAGCTTCTCTGCTTACAGGAAGCCAACCCATACTGGCAGATACTTGGGGTTTGATTCCCACCACCCCCGATGTCATAAAGCGTCGGTGGCTTCTGCACTCTTCAGGTGCGCCTTCGCCACCTGCTCCACAAAGAAGAGCCTCCAGGAAGAAATCAAGGTCGTAACATTGGATCTCCGCAAGAACGGCTACCTAAATGGTTTATTCACCGGATACTCGAGAAATCAAGGCATCCACCACCCCTAGGGTGCAGCAGTCCCCATTCCGATCGCGTCTGTGTCCCCTACATTAGCTGCACCAGCGAGGCCCTTTCCCGCGTCCTCGGTCGCTACGAGATTGCGGTGACTCATAAGCCCGTGTCGACAGTCGGTCATCGCCTCCCCCTCCCGAAGGATCGGCCCCCCAAAGAAAGGGCCCAAGGCTTGGTCTACCGCATACCATGCAAAGATTGCCCGGCCTCATACGTTGGCGAAAGTAAGAACTTCGCAGAGAGGCTCACGCGACATAAATATGATGTCCGGAAGAAGGATGTGGAGGCAAGTGCCCTCGCGGAGCACGCAGAAGCAGCCGGCCACACAGTCGACTTCGAGGGAAGCACCGTGCTGGCCTTGGAGAGGAATTGGCGAAAACGGCTCTTCGTTGAGTCTTGGTTTTATCCAACATACAAAGGGGAACGTGAATTGTTCTTCGGGCTCCCTGCCCAGCAGCTACGTCTCGGGACTGCGTGAGCGTGAGCAAAGCCCCCTACATCCGTATGGGCATTTAAGCGATGCGTGTTCTTTTCTTTTCGTAACTCACCCGTGAACAAGGGACCGAACTGATCCCAAAACGTCGGGTAAATGTTTATTAAATCTTTGGTTAGGGTCCCTATTTTTCGCCTCATGTCTATTCCTAACCAGGCAGAAGGCTGCCGAATGTTTACCCTCAATTACGTGCCCAGTCTGCCATAGACCCAATGGAGTCCATTTATGGGTAAACTGGGCGCTCAGCAGCGCTTCCGTTGTCGGAGGCACTTATTACTGCAACGAATCAGCCTCTCATTGCTCTATCGATAGATTGCAAATCTAAAATAAGAAGCAAACATTATATTCATAAAATGAAAATCAACAGAACCCATCCTGTGGGAATGATTATCTACGTTAATGCGAATAGCATCAAACGGTGCGGAGTTATGCGCGTTCGTCAGGTGGCCGGCACACTCTAGATACGCCAGCCCACTCTTGAGGCGATTCTAAATTTGTTGACACTTTCACAGCCCTGCGCACGATCTCCGCAGCCCAGCACGTGCGTTTGTGTCACTTAGGAAGGCGAGCAAAGCACGCGCCATACGCACAAACACTCAAAATGGTACCGACCAGACTTTCTGGCGTCTCCAGCTAGTCTCAACCAACGGTACTCTAAACGGTTGTTTATCATCTTTACCATAGGACGCGCTTTACAGCGCTGTCACAGCTGCCGGTGCGCGCGCGTTCCATGCACGAGGGCTCATTCCGCTCTCGTGAGGCTGAGCACGGCCGCTACATCACCCTCTCCCGAGCGCGGGAGAGGGTGAGCTAGCGGCCGTGCTCAGCCTCGCGAGGCGGCATGAGCCGCTCGCCGCATGTGACAGCGCTGGTAGCGCGTCCTATAGTAAGATGATAAACTAAACGTTTAGAGTGCGTTGAACTGACTGCCTTCATAGCTCTGTGGTTAGCGCGTCTGCCTGCTGATCAAAGGGTCAACGGTTCGAATTCCAGCCGGCGCCGGTCTTTTTGTTATTTATCGACCCGCGGCATAAAGGTTAGATAGCCAGATAGATAGATGAGATGAGATAGATACATAGACGAAAAGTGCGTGAAGTATCCCTAAAGAATACTATTGCATTAAAAACTGAAGTTTTAATTGTGACTTTTGACGCCATCGAGCTACATGCAGCGGCGTCTTAGCCGTTGCGAAGACGAAGCCGCTCAAAATCCAACATGGCGCCGGCCCTCAGCCACGTCCCGCCGCAGCTTCCCAGCGGGCCCTAAGCCTACACGGCGGGACTCAAGCGGAACAGAAAGTCTGGGACATTGCCGCCGTCGGCATGGCGGTGATGTCCCGGACTCTCTGTTCCGCTTAGTCCCGCCGTGTAGCAAAGACCTCAGTTGGTCATGCTGCTCCCTACCGCGGTACCCCAGTACCGCTCCTGCGGTAGGTTTTGCTTAAAAATTTGCAGTTCGCACATTCTGTGCCACTTCTTACGATGAAGAATTGTAAGTTCTGCCCTTTCCTGCACCCAGCAGTTGACAGTCCACTATCCTGACGCAGCTGTCATCGGCGTCTTCCAGGGAATCAAAACAAATGCAGCAGTGTTTCAATGTTTATTCAAGTATTCAGATGGCAATATAATAATCATGTACAAGATCACACTGACGATGCACTCCTATTGCAATATACACATACTATACACATCACATAGATACGCATACACTGTATATATATCACACTGAAATGCACACACCACCTATACATACATCATTCTGAAATGTGCCCAAACACTACACATACTACATCAAAATGTGCAGATACTGTACATACATCGAAACACATACACCTACTGTACATAGATCACATTTAAATGCAATTACTATAAAGCTATAAAGCTTTATAAATACTATAAAACTATAATTACTATAAAGCTTCAAATATGAGTGAGGCGTAATACAGCGTAAAACTAAATGGACAAAACAAGTGTGGTTCTTCGAATATCTCAATTAAAAGACAGGTGTTGGGCCTAGGTCATCGCATTTCTGCTGACGAAATATAACTTGGCCCTTTATAAATAGACGACCTTGCGTGAAAATGTGTCGAGCTTTGCTGTGCCATAGCACACATCTCCCCCAGGTAAAAATGAGTCCACCTGCTGCTGGATTATGGAACCGGTGCCAGCTGGATTCAACTGGCACTAGTTCCATAATCTAGCTGCAAGTGGATTGATTTTCAGCTTTAATGTGCCTCGACAGAAGTGTATTTGCAGCAGCTAGCGAACCCATGCTTCTGCAGCACAGCCAGTCATGTTTTCAAAACGGATGGAAAGTAACAGATGCATTTAGAACTGAAAATAAACACTTAATGAAACAAACTTGTGCCTACAAACTAAAAAGAAATATACTACCGTAAAATTCCGAGCAAGCGCCCCCACCCGAGCAAGAGCCCCCCAACTTTATCGCTAATTTCACATTTCCGCGCCCGTTCCGGGAAAGCACCCGCCTCCCGCTCCGCATCCGTATCAAGCACCGCGCTCACCGCGCCCAGGCAACACTGGCCTGCAAAGTTCAGTCCAAGAATTCAATCCAATCCAATCCTACTTTGCAGCCCGATCAGCGCGGTCACTACACGCCATTGTCGCTTTGTTTCGGGGTGTCAGGTCGGTTATGCATTCTTACACAGTGGCAAAGAAAGTCGAGGTCGTCGAATGGCATTGTGAAAACGGGAAAGACGTACACCAGACGTCTCGACACATCAAGCTCGACCGGATACGGGAATGTGACAAGAAATTTAGCAATTTGCTACAGCCAAACTACGGGAAAGCCACAGTTCGACGAAAGCTAAGTAACGGCGCGCCGGTGTTCAGTGAATATGTGGATGATGCGCTTTCATTACCTGGAGCGGTGCAGAATGAGCCCCTAGCAACCGAGCTTCTTTCTGAAGAGGCTGTCAAAATAGCCAACGGGATGCAGTTGAAAAACATCGCGGAATGCTGCGAACTTTTTCTTGCGGCCGACTCTGAGGAGTCTTTTGGTGGTTTTGAAAGTGATTAACATAGCAGTGACAAATCTTTGGCATAATAAAGTCTACGTTCTCAGAGATAAATAAAAATTATATCTGTGTGCACTGCACTTCTTTTCCTTTTCTGGCGGAAATATTTGTCGTCGCCATCTTGAATTTTGGTGCCGTTCCGGGATAGCGCTCCCCCCCCCCCCCACTTAGCAGGTAATTTTGACTTGCGTGCCGGGGGCGCTTGCTCGGAATTTACGGTAAACATATTCCACAACGATTGTCGCGAAATAGCGCATTACCGTTGCTTTTATAAATGCAATACGTGCAGGAATGTTCCGAATCAGAACACACCATGACAGATGAGAAAGAGCTAGGACCTTCCAGAAGAGTACAGATCATAAAAGGAAGGACCGAGCTACAAGGTTTCAGATCACGTTCCTCCGCGTGGCAGCCAAATGCATACCCGACTCTACCAGGCGTGCGGCAATATTGCTTTTATCGCTTAATTGCACAGTGGGAACTGTAAGGAGCAAAAGATAGCAGGCAAGCTGGTCAGGAAACGTCATAATCTAAACCCTGAGAAAGGTGGTCTTGTCTGTTATTTCATTTCTCCTTGTCTCAGGGTGGGAAATGTACCTTTAAAGATGTGTCTCCTATGCTCATTGTGGATGAAATGTTTGCTAGTGCAGTATGACTGCGAACCTGGGGTCGTTGACATAAATCTTGTTTTATTCTCATTTTAAAAAAAATTGGGTGATAGAGATACTTTAAGGGGAGGAAGTGGGTTCTCAAAAAATATTTTTTGTTTATTGGTCTATTTCAATGATTTTTTGCACAGGCATGCAGTTTATTGTGTGCTGATTTGCATAACTGCAATCAGATTTGAGATATCTCTTCTCTTGTCAAAAGTTATGAACAAAATAAAATATTAATTAGCTAATTTCAGGAAAAATTTTAAAATACCTTTCCTATTAAAATTTTAATGAAAAAATAGGTATCAATTGCTTCCTAAGGAGATGCCATACAAGCTAAAGCTATTTTTATTTCTTTAGCACCATATAATCATGTAAAAAAAATTAAAATGAATAGAAAGACATACAATAGTGGCTATAACAATGTCTAATAATGAAATGCCAGTTTTATATACCACAAAATATCATAATAAAAATAGCTTTAGCTTGCAGTCTGAGTTCATTCCCAAAGAAAATAGTACCAAGTTTATGAAAATCAGGTCGACGCAAGTGAATCAAAAAGCCTTTCCTGGCCGGAGAAGAGGGCTAGAAAAAATCCAAAGCGAGAAAATCGACTTTGAAATTTGGAAGTAGGCATAACTCACAACATTGAAGCTTTAGATGGGTGGAATGCCTTTGGTTTTGAATTTCATACTATGGAGAGGCACGGGGTAGGGAAAGCAGCCCCCGCACACTCCTCCCAGCAGTTGGTTAGCCCTCAGAAGAGCTTTTTTAGGGGATCGTTGGCGGTACGCTTTCCAAAGCACCAGCTTGTGGAGGTATAGCGCATGCTGCAACGTTCTGCATTTGGTGATACGCCCGAAGAACAGATTCAAACACGTTCAAATCCACGATCACAAACTGCGTGCGAGAAATCTGTCTCTTTATCCTCGACAGTGACATTGAGGAGGTCAAACTTCGCTGCGTGGCAGACTTCGTAGCGGCCGAATCTTGCTTCATCTCGCCAGCCAGCGTGATGCGTATGCCGCTCGTGCTTGCGGAAGTTTTAGAAATGCGAGTGAGTCACGTCGCCCCGGTACCAGGGCAAGCCGTCGTCTTTTTCATTGCTCACATCAGAGGCGGGCATTTTTTTCTCTGGAAGATAATTCAGCTGCTAGCCGACTGAGAATTGCCACGCATGTCCGTCCGCAAGCAACGCGGCTGAGCAGGCTGCGCAAGTCCTCTTGTTCTACGCCCAGAAGCTTCCGCTTGTCGCACGCACGCTGCGTTGAAAGCTCCACGCTAGGCATCTCAGCGATCTGCTCATCGATGTCTCCCTGAAGACGTCGAGCTAGAACCAACGAGGCGCTGGCTAAACAAAGCAGGCGAACGCCGAGAAATAACGTGCTTGAAGCCAAACGCAGCCGCTAGCAGACGACAAACAACGATATCGGCTGCTTCAGACTCCTTCCGCGCCACGAGGAAGGAGAGGAGGGAGAGGAGAATGACATTTTTCAGGAGAGGAGGCATGCGCCTCGGCCAATAGCGTGCATGTAGCGCTTGCTGCGGCTCTGCCTGCTCTGGCCAATCGGTAGCTCGGCTTTTCCTCCGGGAATCGCGGTATTCTGTGCTTTTCCTGGGCGGACGCCGCGTTTTAATGGCACCAAAAATGTAGATAAAGCAAGCTACGAACAGACCAAAATGGCCGCGCTGGGCACACACCGGCAAGGAGCGCGGAAGGCGCGCGTTTCGACGTCGGTTTTCTTTCGGGGGAGGTTTTGGGCGCGTTCCGCGCGACGTAATTATCGTTTTTTTTTATACTTTGAGTTTGAATTACGCCATAATATTTTTGGAGAGAGGTGCTTGGATATGATAAGGCTACCCGAATACGAATTTTGAAAAATTAACTTTTTCGCGATTTTTTGCATTTTCAGGACCCGCGTCCCCCTTAAACTCTGCACAAAATTCTTTCAAAGCTTATCAGAAAAATAATATGCTTTTGATAGGAAATGTGTATGCTTTATTAATATCACAAATATCTGATCTGAACTGCAGATACAAGCACCTAAATTCACCACATAAAGGGGGAAAAAATTAGCAGTGCTTTGTAAGAAGCCAACTTTTTTCTATGGTTCTTGACGTGAAAATCGTTATAGTAGCTGTGTGCAGGTGGGATTTGCATGGAATTTTTTCGATTATTCCTATTTTATATTATGTAGCAGAACAAAACACAAATTAATCCTCAACCCTTTGCTGTGGTGCTGCATGTGGCAAAGGTTACTGGTGAAATAAACATTGAACCTAGTGAGGCAGTTTCCTCATTTCTTTCGCTCCGAGAGAGTGCTTAGATTTTAGTTCATGAAATGACTGGTTACGAACTTTCGAATACCACCCAAGACGCGTGTTAGCAAACATATTAACAAACCGCTCACGACACTCTTTACTACAAAACACAGCGGTCTCACTTGTGATGGTTTTAGAGATGGTCTGGCATACCTCACCAAGGTATATCAAAGTCAATTTTCTTTAGGAACTGAGCATCTAGCTGCTGTACATAGTCATAACATGCATCAGAAGGTGCAGTGAGGTCCTTAAAAGGCTCTTTGGAACGTTGTTCGCCGCCAGCAGGATGTAAAACTGGTGTGAACCGTGAAGCTGCTCAGATCCTTCGTCTGTCAGGAAACGCTCAAAGACGCAGTCTGCGGATTTGCTTCGTAAGAATGACTTGACCAAGGAACCACTGACATAGTAGACAACATTGTCCTTCACTAAGTCAGGGACCTCTGAGAAGCATCACTGACGAACGGATAGACCTGAACAGCTTCATCACCTGACGCCTGGCTGAGTTGGGCAGCTCCTGTTGTGAGGACAGACACAGAAAAGTGCTCAACTCGGCCAGGAGAAAGCTGGTGCCGTCCTCACAGTTCATATTCTTGGATAACTTAAACAACCTCCCAAGCATAATGTGCTTCAGCCCGGCAATGAACTGAAACACAGTTGGGTTGTCGTTACAGCCATGCTGCTGGCGAACAATCCCAAAAAGGTTCTCGAGCGGGTCCTGCTGCAATCTGCAGGTCAAGAGGGAGTCAAAGCCAAGATCTTGGTAGAGTTCACCCCATAGGAGGAGAACAGCCTCGATTGTAACCTGCCATCCTTTGATAGTGTGGGGTTGTCGACTGTTCGCAGAACCATTTAAACCTCCAGCTTTCTATCCAAGGCAGGCACTGCTCAAGAAAGGAGGCATGTTTGGACTGCCTCTTTCATTGCATAACGCAGCTTGTCTCCGGTTGCTTGATAACCAAGCTGTTTAAGCAGTCGAAAAGCTTGTCCATCCTTTCGAGGAAGTCAGCTGTTGGTTTCGCTGCAGCTCTGCAATTCCTCAATGGCAAGATAAATGTGTCTTTCCGTTAGTTTTTTTGCCAATCTGGATTTTAGATGTTAATTAAGTGCAGAAGTGCTGTCAGCAGAAGTGCCATGAGTCACTTTGAACAGTGTTTCAATGCAAGTCCAATCAATAGTTTCTGATCCGATTTACAATTTGTAAGCACGAAAGTTTATTTCTTGTGCACTTCATCAGGTGTGGCGTGTCATAGTGGAAATAAACTTTCGTGCCTTTGACTTCAAAGAATGGTTCATCGGTTGACACATTTAGTAGACCAGCCAAGCTGACATTGTTTGCCCCTTGATTGCAGAGAACAGCTTTGACAGTAATACCTGCTTCTTGCAGCTGTTCTATGATGCCAATCGAGAGCATCCGGATAGCAGATGAATTTGTGTGCCTTTTCGAAACGGTAAAACCCACAGGTTGCACCCAGTTCATCATAATACCAGCAAGGAGTATCACGAGTGCCGTACTGCCCACAGCTTTGGTCCTTCTGGTGCCGCCATCCTCGAAGCCAATTACGATGTCATGTGCAATGTCACACTGCAAATGTCGCCTCAGTGAAATTTCGTCGAACACTAAAGAACATACCCGATCAGTGGACTGCCAATTCTCAGTTAAACTTTTGAGGCTTAGTTAGGGCACAAGTTATTATTCCTGGTTTCATGGAAATAGATGACAGCCACCTTCTGGGGACGTTTCCATGGGCAGTTCGAACACTCGAGATAGGGACCCTGTAGGCCTTTGGCCCATTGAAATAAAGGATCAGAGCGAACTGCTTTACCTCCTCAGACCACCTCCTCCCTTGTTTGCTCAGAGATCTAGAGCTGCACCTGGGCCGATAGCAATTTAAAAGCTCTTTTGGGACATAGTCTTTAATGTGCCTTAGGGCTTCCTGTCTGGACACCTTTTTGGAACTTTTCATTCCTCTAAGCCTGTTGAGGGCCTTCCGATACCTGTCGCTTGCACTCCGAAGCTTTGTCAAGCATCGCTGTGTTCGGGGGGTGAAGACCCGTCCCCTCCGCCCAGCCTCCTTTGGAGTTACCACAGGTGTCCTATGGCCCCCGTGGGAAGAGCCCAGGCACTTTGTCGTACGCACTGACCTCTACCTTGGGGGATCTGCATAAAATAACATAAATGTTGGTTCCCGAGTCACGACACACTAACAGAGGAGAAAAGTGACTAAAAGATCTGGTTGAAAAAGATCATCAGTATGGTATGTCCTAAGCTTTGGACTCTTGTTTTGTCCCCACACCAGAGTTCGCTGTCTTGGGAACTTACCCCATGCAAGGTAGCTTACACCACTAGAGTTTGTCGATCATGTTAGATGCAAGCCTGACTGGCAGGAGGGGGCACTGTGCCTAAGGAAACCATACCTTGTGTGTTCTGGAGCTCTTGGTTCTTGGGGCACATCAGAACTAGTCTCCATAACTTGAGAATCTGCATACAAAACAAAGTTCATGTAACACGACAGCTTTTATGTCCCATGTCACAACACACCAACAAAAAAATAGCCCTAAAAAATTTGGATTAAAAATGCAGTATAATTTCTCCTAAGCTTAGGACTCCTCTCCTTACTTATCCTCAACCAAGCCCGTGCCATAGCTGTTTTCAATAAAAGCTTACCACGGGCAAGATTGCCTATACCACTACCGTAAATACCGTGCATCCGCCCATTCTGCACTAAGCACCCACCCACAAAATTTGAAACATCTGAAAAAATATGCACAGTACATATATATGTCAAATTGATGACCTCACATGCACCTATCCCCTATTTTTTCGCGATTATCTTCAAATTTTGAGTGGGCACTTGCTCGGTATTTTACGGTAGATTTAGATTGATCACATTAGATACAAGCCTGGCCGTGCTCTGTGCCAATAGTCACTTTACCTTGTGTTACTGGCGCTTTCGATTCTTGTGGGACACTCAAGTTCATGTCCATCATATGAGGATCTGCATGGATACGCAAAATAGAGCATATTAAGTGTGACTATCCCATTTGGGGTAAAACTAGTTGTAATGAGCATACTGCCGAGTAAAGCTCACCATCATCTTTTGTGTCAAGCAGTGAGCCCTCAATGCCAGCTTCCATTTCTGATGCAGTCCCTTCCTCCAGGACATGAAGTGAGGATAGAGAGCCTGTGGAAGGACCAATGATAGTTTCGTTTAATCGAGGTCTCAATTGTTTTTGAGAGAATTAGGCTTTCTCCTTTTTTAAACTGGCTGAGACAGGTTGGCAAAGAAAATGGTGATTTTTTAAACCAAGGCTAGGACTCCCCACTTCTATTAAAGAGGTTAAAGGCGCGAACAAAACAGGAGGAAAAGGACACACGTCCGTGTCGTATGTGTGTCTTTTTCGTCCTGTTTTGTTCGCGCCTTTTCACCTTTTAATCGATATGAACCAACTAGCCCCAACCAAAGTTTTATTCCCCACTTCTGTTAAGATTTTGTTTTTTTATCTCTGCCCTCCCTCTCCTTTCTGCATGCCTTGGTATAGTAAAGGAAAGTATTTACCCTTGCTTGGGCCAGTAACAGGCTCGGGCACCTCACTGTGTAGATCCCCGAAGTAGCCTAAATTAAAAGGAAACAGTCGTCAGCTCAAGCAGCAGATTGCTGAAGTCAGAAAACATACCAGGGGTGACAAGGGCCCGGACTCTGATGTTCGTGACAACAACAGAGGGTGCTGCATACGGCTTCAATCTGGTGTTTCCATTGAAGAAGCTGCCACTCGAGAAGTGTTCCGAACACAGCCCCAAACACAGCCGGAAAGCTTCATTTACCTCTTTCCTAGGCTTCTCCAGGTCAGGTCCGTTGACGTAAAAGAGACACCTTTCAAATCTGTAAATTTTAATTTATATTAGTAATAGAACAGTATATTTAACCTGCTAGAATGCCTTCAAACTCTTGCAAAACAAAAAAATATTCATATAGTGGGAATTTTTATTTGAATTCAGGCTGTAAGGTGTATTTAGGGTTTGGCGTTTTCAATTTAAAGCGATAAAAACCGATAAAAGTGCACCGAATTCATTTTCAGAAATTCGGTTTTAACCGAAAAAGGTCAGTATTTCAGGCCCGCGTCGAGGTGGGTGGGGGAGAGAGAGGGTTTTGCAAGGTTCGACATTGTGTGACTTCTTCGTGATTGCCCTCTTCCAAGGTTCAACATGCAACAAAAGAGGTCTTGGAGTGGCCTTCGCGGGACATCTGTGTCCTTCTTGTGATCGGGCTTAGTGTGTCAAATTCCCGGTCCTAAAAAAAAAGTTTGGATGTGGGCTAGTAGAAGGTTTTCGCTTCATGCACTTCAGAGAACATCGAGGAAGGCCGTTAATACCTCTATTAACACCCTCTCTCAAACTTCCCTGTGGTTGAGAACATAAATACAATAGATTTTTTTGCCATTCCGCTGGTTTCTGTACAGTCATCACCTCAGACGGTCAAGTCGTCAGAATGGGAAGGAAAAAGAAACGTGCTGAATATTATGCCCGCGAATTCCGCAATTTTGAGGTGTGTCCTGACGGAAGTTGTAGCGAAGACCACGTATGTATATTGTCACGAATGAAGGTGACGAGGGAGTGAAAAGTGAACTGAAAATAAAGGTTTAATTGGCGAACTTCTGCCAAACAAGGTAAAGAACGAGCGTCGAGCCAGCAGAAAAGCGGGCGCCAATTCGGCGGCGCAACAGCGAGAGCGAGCGAGACTGACTGGGCAAGGTCGCGGGCAGCTGCTTTTCTCCAGTGCGTCACTATCTCGAAGGTTCGGCAAAGAAGGTTCGAGCGTCGCGCGCTCGGGGCGAGGATGAACAGGCACTTTCGAGAACAAGAAAGCAGGACGAAAGTTACGTCTGGTGCAAGAATGAACGCGAACCTTCTAGAAGTCTGTGACCGAGCGTTGCTTTCTCGGCCCTGCAGGCGGCAGTATGTGCCGTTATTCTTTGAGTGATCACAAATATCACAGCTACAAGGATCATCTGATCCGGTGTCTGATGGCGTTTCTTTCATATTCATCGAAAAAAGGGTTAACTTTTTGGGGAATAAATATACACCAAAAAAAGAAAACCGAAAAATAAAATTTAAAATAAACACCAAAAAAGTATGCCGAATTTCGAAAAAATAAAAATTGAAAACGCAGAATCCTAGGTATAATCATGTTATTTTTATTTTTATTAAATTTTTGATATGCTAATTGTGGCATATACTGCACAAAGGCAATGCTTCTGTTTGAACATTCAGACATCTTGCATTTCAAGGAAATAAAATCTCAGCAAAATGGGAAAGGACAGCGGGTTTTGACAATTATCCGCGACATCTTTGAATCACACTCAATCCCAAGCTTTCGGTGACAGATACTCATACTTTCTTAGAGTAGTGTATATAATCTAGTCAGGCAAGTTTTTGAATTATGTTGAGTAGAATTTGGTAGAAATTTCTAGATGTTTGGGCTTATCTAAAATTGACAGGTTGCAAATGTCAAAAACTGGCTATCAGTTACTGCTTTATAGCATACTTTAAGGCTCAGCAATTCATTACTAGAGCTTTGCTCGTCGTATGTAAGGACTAATGAAAACGCATAAAAAGAATGCAAACAAAAAATTCAACAAAACAATTTTTTTTTACAGTGCTAGCCGAACACAAAGGACATCTGAAAACTTATTTCTTTATAATTATTTTTCAGAGTGAATAACCGGTAAGAACATATTTTATGTAATGTCGCATGTCATAGGCAAGAATCGTCAAATGGCTCCCTCCATCCTTTCCCGCTTTGGTATTTTTTTAACATACTTTACCTTCAAAAAATAGGAAATGTCTACATGTAAAAATTTGAATGTTTTAAATATCGTGAAATTAAATCCCCTTTCCTCCCTGTCGAACTGTGGCCCCGTTCATTCCTGTCTAAATCCCGCAGTCAATTTTTTTTTAAATATCTTCATATTTATTTAATGCTAAAGGCGGGTAACTAACACAAGTTTTATGCTCTCCAATACACACATCTTCCTTGGACATAAATGTCTTCCCATAAGGAGAACACAAAGTACACAATCCAATGTCTAACGAAAAAGAGTAATCCAAGTAACTGCAATCGTATATTCACGCCCTGCGCGTGTTGATCTGTGCGCGAATGCATGAATATAAATAAAATCATGGATTTTATGTTCAAATATGTGAAGTAAAGCAAACACAAACTAGCAGCACAGGGATCTGTGCCTGCAAAGTTAGTTTAGTTTCTGATACAAACTTCCCGACTCACCTATCGTCCGTGGATACTCGAAAGAAATGGTGCCTCTTGTCCCTTGCACTGTTCAGTCACCATTTCGCGCAACACGCAGAATGACCCCCTTCGACATAACGAGTTTGTGAAAAGAGAACCAAAACTGAGTTCAACTTCACCAAATCCACCCCAAAAAGCATGGGACCCCTCACGCTTGGCAAGTTTGTTTTTCGCTCTTTTTTTTCTTTTTTTGTTGAGAGGGGAGGGGGAGCCAGCGCTCGAGACCGGGCGAAACAGCTGCGAGCTTGCATTGCGCAGGCGCAAAGGCTCGCAAGCGTGTGGGCAATGGTGTGGTGGCAAGCATTCCACGGTCCAGTGTGTGAAAAGAATGTGAACTGCTCGTCTCACGCCATGAAAACTGAGGCAGCACTACAGATCTGGAAAAGGATGCAATCGTGTGGCAGGCAGCTGCACTACACCACATTTCTTAGTGACGGCGCCAGTAAAGCGTACACTGGAGTGTCTGAAGTAGAGGTGTATGGCTCCATCATGGCGACAATGGAGGATTGCACCAATCACGTCGCAAAGTGTCTTGGTACTGCGCTGAGAAAGCTCAAGGCGGCACCAACCATATGAAGAAAAGCTGGGAGAGAAAATCATTCAGAAGCTGTGGAACTATTATCAGGTGGCCATAACCACCAACGGCGGGAGCATCCCTGGAATGTACTGTGCAATATGGGCTTCCTACCTCCATTCATGCTTCACCAATGATGCTAACAGTCACAAGTTCTACCCCGACAGGGGAGTCGTGGTGTAAACACAAGAGAGCTCAGGCGTTGCAAGAGCCAACGCCGACCACACTCCACTCATGACCAAGGCTCAAAAGAAAGCAGGGCTGGCTATCTACAAACGCCTTACAGATAGCTCCACGCTCGCTGCCAGAACGCTGCAGTCTTTGAACATTAAGATGTGGATGCTGTGCCCAAAGACTCGGTCTGCATCATGGACTGCAGTGGAGACAGGAACCGCCATCGCAGTGTTGTACAACTGGGGCCACTCCAGCTTTGAGCAAGTGTTCGAGGAATTGGGAGTCCTCCATTCAAAGCAGCTAGTCAGGCTGAGGACGTGTGTGACCAGAGGGTCAAAAAGATGACAGGCAAGCTAATAGCCAAGGCTAGGTCATAATAAAGTCACTGTACATGGCAGCGCAGCTGCCAGAGTAGCGCCACGCATTTTCCTGTGCCGCCTCTCACTGCAATTGGTCACACGCGGTACCATAGCAACGAGCCAAGCTGGCTCGGTTTCCATAGCAACCGACAGAGCCGAACATGGATAAATGGATGGATGGATGGATCATAGCGACTGTACCCTTTGTAACAGGCGCTAGATTGCGCCACCTAGCCTAAAAAAATGCTTTCCTACCCCACTTGAATACTCAATTTCTTTCCCTTTACAGCCCTGCAACTATCCATGGGCCGGAGGAAATAACCACCAGGATGACTTTTGGCGGATTGCGCGAACCCAAAAGTTGAGATGCCACTGGAAGCTGGAATGGTTTTCGATCCAAGCACAAAGACCACAAATGGTGCACCAACTATTGCACAAGCTGAACGCAAATGACCAAGATCAGCTCAACAATCAGGGCCAGTTTTTGCTAGATATGGCCTAATCTTCATGCTGGCTGGACTCTCTGCCAAATGGAAGCAGACAATTTGCTACCATTTTTCTGGTAAACAACGGTTCTTACATTCCAGTAATAAGCATTATTTGCTTTTCATGCAGTGTCATTAAGATTTTTGAAGAAATAGTTTTCCTTCTGCTTGCTGCCTTTCAGGAAGCTCCATTTCTGGATCAGCCCTAAAGAAGGTTGTCTTTGAGATCATTCAAAAGTGTGAAGCAACTGGCCTGGCTCTTGACGCCATTATCTCAGACATGGGGCCCAGCAACATGCACTGTGGAATGCCGCTGGCACGATGGCACCAAAGATGGGAAAACCACAAACTTCATGTCCGCACCCATGCAGAGGCACACTGACTGACCGACGCACCACATAACCTAAAAAAAACATCAGAACCCACCTTGTATAGGGCCAGCAGTTCATTTTGCCCAGCGACATTGTCAAAAATAGGAACTGCCAACATCGGAGGTAAGTATTTTCGATGTCCAAACATTTTAAATCTTTCCTGATCTTTTACGGATATTATTTTAGGTCTCCATTCCTCATGTGGATGCCCTGGCCAAAGTCAATGAAAGTCTGTCTCTGAAGGTGGCCCCACGACTTAAGTACAAGTACCTGAACTTAAAACATTATGACGAAATGAGTGTGTCATCAGCGCCAGCAGTTTTGAACCATGCGGTTGCTGCAGGAATACAAACACTCGAGTAAAATGGGCTAACTAATAGCCGAGGCTCTCACCACTGCGTGGTTTATTGAACAAGTGTTCAAGTGGTTCAGTCTCATGTGCTCTCGTAAACAGTCCACCGCAATCAGAGTCAGAGAGGCAACTCTGAAAAAATTTGCGGAAGCCAGATTGTTTCTTCAGGAGTTCTCAGAGATATTTCGGCGAGTATTAATCCGTGGCTCAGGTCGAGCTCCATGCTTCAAGCCAGTGAAATGTGGTGCTCTTGTAACCGCTACAAGTTCTTAGAAGCTAGACGAGATCCCCAGGAAACAAAATGGCTTCCGTTTCGTATTGTTTAGCCGTTCGAACCAAGAGCTCTAGGGAACCTCTTTTCTGCCGTAAGGAGTTGCACCCCAGTGCCTGGAGCACTTGAGTTCAAGAACACGCTGCGACCAATTGTCCTCTCTCAGTTTTTAACCCAACTTCGAGAGGAAACTGTGCAATATATGATAGCACTTATTAATTAGATTTTGCCACCCCAAAAGCAGCGCCAAGCACCTCCTCAGCTCATGATGAGCCCGGCGAGCTGGGGAATGATTCCGATGTACCACTCGTGGACCTCAGTGAGTTGGAGAAGGAATGACTAGGGTATCTGTCAGGCTATGTCGGCAGGGTCACAATTAAAAGGAACAAACTCTGCCCAACATGTCACAGTTTTCTCCGCTCAAATGGGATGTTAGAATGCAACACGCCGCTTGCCCTCAAATCATATCGCTAACAAACAGAAAAGAACCCTCTTTTCTGCCCTCCCAAGCAGGGAAATGATCTGTTCAAGAGGGCAGAAAGCATTTTCAGGGAACATGAGCACATTGCACTGAAGTGTCCAGTGGACACAATTATTGATAGGACACTGTCAGTACTTGCTGCCTTCGACACACTCAGCTGTCATTCTTTACGAGAGCGGCTGGTTGGGTTTTACATTCTGCTTCATCTGCGGATTTACCTGCGCAAGCTGAACAACTCTGTGACACATGCTAACGGCAAGACTGGGAATAGAAGCGTGGGAATGCGTGTGCTGGCAGAGAAGGTGGTGTAAATACGTAAAGTTGTCCGCGTGGAAGACAGCTTATTTACAATTCCCCTGCATTCATGGCGGTCATATAAAGATCATTTAAAGTGCCCTAATGATAAAAAATTGCAACAAAACGATGTAAATATAACTTTCGTGAATAAATAA
>JAZHYW010000058.1:0-20233 GCA_037355805.1 Ixodes ricinus
TAAGCCCTCCAGCGCGAGAAAATCTCGACCTTTTTTCTGCAGAAAACCGAAACGAAGCGGGTCAGGAGCGCAGGATATCACGTGCAAAAGAAACTTCCGCTGGTGACGTGTTAAAACGTCAACCGATCGACGTCGCACAGCTCACACCGTCCGCGTTATTTTACCGGGGAGAGCTCGGCACAGCGGCATGCGCTTGTTTTTGTCTCGTCACTCAGCGAAAAAAAAAGAGAAGGTATTTGAAGTTAGCGACGTGGTCGCTGCTTTTGATAGCTGTGGAAGGCGCTGACCTAATGAGGAGCGTATTATTTCAAGGATCGCTTCTTTTTAATAATATTTTTTTCGTCGCATCGGATGCACTTACTATAAGATCTAGAAGTGCAGCAGCACCATTATTTGACTGTTTTATCACCAGCGAGCACAGCAGTTTGTGTTCATTCGCTGGCCACTTCGGACCATAGAGTTATTACAATAAACGCTAGAGGCTCAGCTGGCGCTAGTGTGCTGTTGCATTTTGAAGCAGACAGCAAGCAGTCAGAAATTGACTTCCGGTAATGCATTTCTATGGGAAAAAGCGAGTGCATTTTCCCTCTGCGCTCGATTATAAGAGCAAATATCACGAATAATTTGTACGTACTAGGCACATTGGAACATTTCTCAGTCACGCAGACGAAATAATTGGTCAGTTACGGTGTTTTTCATTCAAATTCGTCGCATTAAAAACGGTGCTAAAACGGCTTCGTACGTGTATTTATGTGCACTGTCGGACACTGTTAGCGCGAACACGGCGTCGACGCATTCCAGCATGGGGGATATACGTGCCAAACGAACGAAGGACATGTGGAAAACCAAGAGAGACGGCAAGAACTACGCAGTAACACTGGATAAGTAACTCCTTGTGCACGCAGACGATCAAAATAAATTGAAAGAATAAATAAGTACTGCTTTATTCTTTCTGCTCATGAATATGTGCGAAGATGCTTGTTCTGGGTTCAAATCATCACCCGCACGCTCCAAATCTTTGCAAATAGGGGAAGCCAGAGAGCAGGTGCCCGATAAAAACTGCCCGACATAGGAAATAATAAAAAGACACACCTTTCGTAACTCACGAGCTTTATTTTTTTGCGTTCGAATGTTTCTTTAACCGATCGTAAAGATGCACGACGGAGTCATTTTCATCCAATGACAGGACGGGCATATTAGCAATATATAAGCACCACCGAAATGCGAGCAAACCTTGAACACACTCTACATTCATTTCGATCGTTAGTTTGCTTAGAATCGTCGCTCGTTTTCACATACCTTCCTTGAAACAGAGGTTTGGGCCTGAAATAGAGCGAAGTTTAACATCGTTCAGTGGTAAAGAAAAATGCTGTAACTAAGGCAATTACACTTTCACAATACCAATAAAGGTACATACTATCCGGTACAACCGAACTGACAAAAGTTATTCATGTTATTTTCCGGCGAAGAGACAAAATTCACGCGCGTTTTCCCATAGGAATACACAGGGAGGCTGGAAATGTAGACTGCATGCTGTCTGCTTCAATTTGCAACCGGAAGTCCCGTAGACACTAGCGCCAGCTGAGCCTCTAGCGTTTATTGTAATAACTCTATGCTTCGGACCTGATCAGAGCACACAAGCAGAGCTATCCGTGAAACCAACAAATCTTACGCGACAGTGGCTGCACGTTAGTTGCCAATCGTTTTCAACTGTTTGATACACCGAGTCGAGAAAAAGCGGCTGCATTCGCTGTTGAGGTGCTTGACGTGCTAGACCTTAAAGGGGCCCTGCAATCATATTTAAGCGTGTACCTTTTTGCGGTTTCCTCGTCTCTTGGAGTTCGGGCAAGCCAGCGGGTACGGAGAGAGTAAGTAAATATCAGTGCGTCATATTTTAACCGGACGACGCGGAAACCTGCTCCACCGACGAGGGCGACCCGCGGTACCGAAAGCGCGCAAAATGTGACGTCTATGGTCCTGGGCTTACTACTGGTCAGAGCCGCTAAAAGCTTTTTTTAGTCGAGATACAAAATATAAGTGTCGCGAACCGTTTCAATTATGTACGAAAGTAGTTTTTGTTCAGTATTTTAGATCAGAAAAGAAACAAATGCAGTTTATAAAGTACGGAAACAAGAAATGATCCGTCGACATCCCTGCCACCAAGCGGCGGAAAAAGCGGCGCATATTAGAAAGGGCTAGTGGGATGAGGCGCCGACCAACGGCGAGCGTAGAAAGGTCCCGGATGTACGCGGCGGCGCTGCGGTCGTATACCGGCTCGATGATCCGACCGGTTCCGAGCGTTCCGCAGGCCTTCGGCGCGGGCCCTGCTGGCGATTTGGCCATTTGGCGGTATGGCAGCGCGAAGTGGCTCCCGTTCTGAACTGATCTTTACCCCGTGTTTGCTGTCGTTTGTGGCCAATGAAGTGTTATGCCGAAATAGTCTTTAATCGCGCAACAAATGCAATGCGAGCCGCCCTGGCCGCCCGCTTCATACAGCCTACCCAACACATGCTTTAGTGGCGCCCTCTCGAGCCGTCGACACGGAGTGCGGCAGCCGTGAGCGCTCGATGAGCTCACTATCCCTCGTCTAGTCCACGGCCACTCAAGCCAGGACCTACGACGTTATGAAGGAGGTTATTTTTGCTTGTTTTTGTAATTCTAATTTTCTTACAACTTTTTTAAATAAAGCGAATTTTGCGAAAAGAAAAGTTTTCTTAAGTTACTACGTTCAGTGCGCTCAGGTTCGGTGCAAATTAAAAACCAGTCAAAAAGTTGTTGCAGGGCCCCTTTAAAGGTTTTTGAACGTGTGAAAGCGCCTCCGCACCAGTTTAGAGACTAGACATCAGCATCGCAACCGCTGGATTGCTGGTATGGCCCTGCCGACGCAGAGACACTTTTCTCTGTCCGAGAAGGTGGACATCTTAATCAGTTTTGTGAGAGCGGAAGGGGACACGGATCTGGCCTCCGATTGTTCGCGGCTCAACATCCAGATCATTGCGTGCCTTCACGTCCTACGTTTATATCGGTATTTAACCGATTTAGAACTACATGATCAGTCCATCCCCAAAGAAGGAAGCGACATGCCGATACAAGAGATGACTTTGATATCGTCGTCCTGGCATTCGTAAGTGTCAATCCGCACCTGAGCGTCCGACAAATTGCCAAGGCCTCTGGAGCGAGTGCATCTTCAGTTTGGAAGAGTTTGTCAAGGCACGAGTACCATCCGTACCATGTACGCCTTCACCAAGAGCTGACACCAAATGACCTTCAGAAGCACGTAGATTTCTGCAATTGGTGCCTAATTGAGTGTGACCGCGACCCGGAATTTCTGCACAACGTTCTTTGGACCGACGAGGCTCAGTTTTACAGGAATGCTAACGTAAATCTACACAATGCCCACTACTGGAGCGACACCAACCCCGACTGGCTACGACAGCACAGGCACCAAGTGACATGGGCAGCCAATGTGTGGTGCGGTATTTTTCGAGGCCGCATTGTTGGTCCATATTTTATTGACGGCAATCTCACTGGAAGGAAATACACAGATGATGTTCTCAAGGGTGAAGTATCGGAATTCGCCTTGGAGCTGCCGCTCAATGTTTTGAAACAAATGTGGTTTCAGCATGATGGAGCCCCGCCACAGTTTTCTTTAGGGGCTCGGCAGTTCCTGGATGGAAACTTTCCCAACCAGTGGATTGGGCGCGGTGGAACCACCGCCTGGCCTGCCAGGTCACCCGATTTGACTCCCTTAGACTTTTTCCTTTGGGGGTATGTTAAAACGAAGCTTTTGCAACGAAACCAGCCAGCCTCGAAGATCTGAAGGAGCGTGTGAAAGCATCACTTCACAACAATCCCCGGCAGATGCTTGTGTCTGCAGTCGACGCAATGAAGGACCGTTTTCTTTTGTGCATCGCAATGGACGGATTGCACTTTGAGCACCTGACGTGAAAATACTATTGTGCTACCGTGCCAAACAATAATCCCACTAAGAAATGGAAATAACCACATGGTGTTTGTTCAGGAGCGTTTACCTATGATTGGAAACTGTCGAAGCAGCGAAATAAGAATTGAATGAACACGAAATACGATTTCTTACACCTCTCGGTGAATGTTGCAAAAACGAAACCTATTTGTTTCCCTAAATGCGCACAAACGTATTTTAATGGCACCAAATATTTTATATATATATATATATATATATATATATATATATATATATATATATATATATTTATTTATTTATTTATTTATATTTAAAGATGAGCACATGCAATGGGATGCCCGGTTGAATTTGTAGCAAAGAAACTGCGTGTCATATCTGCATATAGAAGGAAAAGTGTTTGTAGCTTGAAGAAAAGATTACTGGTGTTTAAAGCTTTAGCGAAATCCATGTTGCGCTACGGCATTACACTGTACAGTCAGTTTTCGCAGTGCAAAGTAAGAGTGATTGATAAGATCATAAAACACATGGTGAACAATATATCATATGGAACATTGTACTGGAGACGGAGAGAAAGCTAAAGAGTTTGGAATTTTATTTTTTGAATAACTTTTTCACGTACGTTTTACGTATCAAAAATAATTATTTTGAATCGCGTACGTTTCACGTACGCGATTCAAAATAATTATTTTATTAATACCTACAAAACTTCCGTGAATAAAAGTAGAGATCTGAGACGTAATGAGAGGTATGCAATTCCAAAATATATACGCACTATACTGAAAGAAGCATCGGAATTATTACATTACTTCTTTCTTTAGTGCACTTCCAGAGTCCCTAAATGAATCTAACCTCTACCAGAATACTTAGAGAGAGCAAAGAAATGGTTCCAAACATCTTAATCATAACTACCGTAGCTTCCATGTTAGAATATTTTTGTTTTGTTTTGCGTGCAACGCACCCACAGATCCGTCTTTCTCATCAAAATAAAGAGATGGCTCTAGGCGCAGTGCACGCACGCGCCTCGGAGAGCTCGTGCAAAAGGAATGCTCTGAAGCCGCCATCACAGGCAGACACGTTGTTCGGTTTGTCTCGTTCTATGTCCTCACTTAAAATAACGTGGTAGGACCTCGCGGCCCCTACAGTTTTATTGCATATCTTGACAAGTGCAAAATTGCGTTTATACAATTGGTTATATGTACGAAGTTTTTCTCATTTGGATTGCATAAATCAATGTTGACGTTTGCTCGTTTAATTCGTTCGCCATGTTTTTTTTTATGCCGTGGTGTGTGTGCGTGCTGTTATTTGTTTGTTCTTTCTTAAAATTGTTATTTTCACTTTGTTGCCTGGTCCCCCACGCAAGTACACTTTTGCTTTCGTGGGCCAGTACTCTTTATTCTGTATTTTCGATGTGAAATAAACATCATAATAATTATTATTATTTTTAAACAGGCTAGTCAAAGGAGTGCTCTTAACGCATTTACTAGCCTCAGAAAAAAAAAAAGGGGGGGGGGCGGCTGTTGTTAGAAAACTATGGGGATAAAGAAAATAAATGTATAGAAGATACAGGACACACCCGCGATAAGCTTGTGGCGGTTTAAAGAGGCGATGCAACAATTTTTCTACTTTCAATATACACAGCTTAGAATTATTCCTTGACAATAATTACCTATCAAACACACATTGCGTTTTCTCTCACGCAATGACAGTCGCAGAAAAAAATTCGAGAAAAATGAACACCGTTTACCCCCTCAACTCTCAGCCAGGCAGGCGGCCACGTGATCTGGAGCCGATTATATGCCGCCAATGTTTTTAACATAGCCACGCCTTGGGGTTAGCAGAGCCCAGGGGGCGCGCTGAGTTCCACGCGCATTGTTAAGGTTCGGCTATTGACGCGTCATCTCTGCGATTGGGCACTGAGCCACCACCCCAATGCATATTGAGGCATTTATTGTCACGAGCCAAAATCGAATGCCTACGCATTCTTAGCGGGGATCGCGAAGCTCGATGACGCACTCCTGGGGATCGCATTGTTGGCAGTGTCCCCACATCTCCGTTATCAAGTTTTGCGAAGAAGAGACTGCAAGAAAAGGTTCACTTTAATCCTTGGAATTGCCACCGCGACGAAGGCGCTTCTTTCTTGGTCAGTGGCGTTGCCTTTAGATATTCTTGGGTCCCACGAGTGTCAGTAAGTTGGATATTCTTGGGTCCCACGAGTGTCAGTAAGTTGATATCTCTTGGCCCACGAGTGTCAGTAAGTTGGATATTCTTGGGTCCCGCGAGTGTCAGTAAGTTGGATATTCTTGGGTCCCACGAGTGTCAGTAAGTTGCTTGGCGTACAGCACTGTATTTAGGTTTTGGTGTTGACTGCCGCGAAGGAGTTCACAATCAGTGTTCGAAACACGACTGAAAGAGCGTTTCCATTTTTCCACAGGCATGCATTCATCCCGCTTACACAGCCGCAGAATTCGAGAGATGCCTGGTCAAGGTGAGGCATTTTCTCGCATCCGCACTGAACTGCAAATTCCTAGTAAAATAATCCCTACTGCGTGGTGCACATTGAAGACCCCAGGCTAGCGGTTGTACCGCACTGGCTAAATTCTCTCATCTACAGCTGAGACAAATCGCCCGTTGAGGCAGAATAACTTCAGGCTGTATAAACATACACAAACTAATTATTATTTGTTTTGTAAAATAATGCCCGAGTAGGTTGCAGTGCCCACAGGGGAGAGAAACATCCGTGGTAAATAATTCGTTTTAACTGAAAAAAAAAAGTTGACAGTTTAGAAAAATGGTTTGTATATCCCATACGAAAATGGTCTATAGTCGTCTATGGAAAATTATATGGCAGGCTATCACCATCTATGGCCCTCTATGGTCGGCCATAGAAATCCATAAATACAGCTACAGCCAGCCATAGAAAAATCTATGGCCCTGTGTCTAAGGACTGGGAACCAATAAATTTTCTTTACCCGCCTATAGAAAATTCTATGGCTACAAGCCTAAAGACTGGGAACCAATAAATTGTCTCTAACCGTCTATAGAAAATTTTATGGCCGTAAGTCTAAAGACTGGGAACCAATACAATTTCTTTAGATGCCTTTAGAAAATTACATAGCCCCATGTCTAAAGACAGCGAACTAATAAATGTTCTTTACCCGCCTATAGGAAATTCTTTGGCCCCTAGTTTAAAGACTGGAAACCAATATGCCCCGAGTCTAATAACTAAGAACCAATAAATTTTCTTTCCACGCCTATAGAAAATCACTACCGGCGCTTACTGTTTTAGTAAAAACATTCCAGGTTAGAAAAATTAAATCAATACTAAATTTCTGTAATGCCGGTGCCAAACCATGACCCAAGATATGTTCTCTGCTGTTGCAACGAGTCGTGAAAACCAGTAATATTGTTTGTTTGAAAAATCTATTAAAATAGATGTGCAACAAATAAAATTAATTATTACCCCCAAAAGTGAAAATAAATTACACTGGCGCCGAACACAGCAATCAAGCAATAGCTTGATAGCAATCTTCAGCACCAGTGTACTGCATTTCATCCCTGCATTGTCAACGTGATTCATCAAACTTATTAAAAAGATAATTAATAAATTTTAGTTAATTAGTTTAATGATCTACATTTGCTTTTTCAGGGCGTTGAATTAAGAGGGGGCTATTCCGAGAGACAATTCAAATAATATATTAAGTACGACTGATATTCGCTCCGCCTCTCCGTGTTTTCGCGACAAATGATGGGTCACCGGGAAAGTCGGATTCAAAAATTAAACTGCCATATATAGACCTTTTCTGTGTACTCTCGTCCCCAGCCACCTAATAAGCGTATCCGGTATGGGCGACGAAAAAATAATCCAATGTTTCAACCTGCAAATAGTAAAAAAAATAAAGGGGAGGCAAAACGAGAAAGTGTGACGGTTACGCTTATATCCTAAATGCCTTCTATTGGCGTGGCAAAGGCAAAACAATGTTTTCGCCCATACTGGAAGTGACGTCAATTCAAGATGGCGGCGCACTTGCAGAAAAGGTCTATACACCTAGCGCGAACGTAGCATATGAAGAGAGGGGTCCGGTGTCGCGGCGTTGTTGCTGTTGTGTGGGGTAGTGCTCTGCTTGTGTTCTGTGTATGCTGTGTGGCCAGACATGTATGTATTATCTACCACGTAGCGTTCACAAATCGGGGGTACTTGAAGTAAAAAATTTTTTTGAGTTTGCTGGCTAAAGAGAGTTATAGGGTAAGCCATAGAGAAGTCTTTAGCCAACCATTAGACAAGCTAAAGAGCGCTATGGCTGGACAGCGATAGGGCCATAGACAAAGCTAAAGAGGCCCATAAAGGTGACCATAAAAAATGCTAAAGACAGCCATAAAAAACTCTTTAGCTAATTGGGCCAAGTAGCTAAAGCCGACCATACAAAGAATTTTCTATAGCCGACCATAGGACATTTTTGTATGGGATTGTCTGGTCTGGATATGTTGGCAAGAATGTCGGGATTTTCCGCCCCTGTTAACGACTACGAAAATGAATGACTGGCTGAATAGACTGCGTTTGTAGTATTTTGGCAATGCGGGCATGCAGAAACAGTTGTCTTCAAAATATCTGTCTTCTGTGCTGTCAAACGCTTTTGTTGGAGCATGTCCATTATACGCATAGGTATTCGTACACTGTAAGCGACTGAATATATGCGAGAACCGAATTTCGCGAGTTGAGAACGTTGCAACAAATTTACTTCGGGAATATGTCAGCTTGGGGTAGTGAACGTACATAGCACATCGCTTTAAATCTCAAAATGTTTTATCCGCAAAATGTTCCCGAAACTTCACAAGGTTCACGAAATATTGAGCCCGCGAAAATAGTTGTTTATAGTATAGTTTATATTTTAAAGAGTACCAGACATAAAAGAAAATCGTAGGCGTGCGCGAGATTTTTCGTGGGGGGCAGAATTCCTGACGCCCCCCCGGCCGGTGTTTTATGCCGTCGAAAAGAACCATACCGCCGGCGCAGTCGCGCCTTGAGTCGGGCCAACTTTGCGCCCCCCCCCCTAGATTAAATGAGTAGAGGGAACGGCGCCCCCCCCCCGTACGCGCACGCCTATGAAGAAAAGTATATTTGAGGGGAGTTTTCAACATGGGGTTAAGTTGATCACGGTGGTCACTGGAAGGTAGGTTAAATCCATTAATTACTTAGCTAATTAACTAATTAACAAAAGTCCACGCTATCGCCCGTCCGCCATTGCTTGCTCACATACTCTGAGCATGTATTGGACACGAGTGTGACGTCAGCGTTCGGCGAGGACTCGGATCCAATCACACGCTTCGTGCCCAAGAAATGGCGACCATCAATGTTGCTCGACGAACTTTTCAAAAGGGTGAATTAGCTTTCTACATTTTCATCTCTTTTTGGGGCATAATGTAGTTGGAGAATTCACGTGATGGTCAAACTTCGGTAAAACAAATTTGTAGTGGGCACTCTGTGCGACGAAATGTCGTCCTTGTACGCGACTTGAAACCGAAACTAAGTGGCGAAGCGCGCCCGTGGCGTCGCTCCGTCCGTCCTGCGCCTGCTCCGAAACGTGTCCGCGCTGCAGATGACGTCAACAGTCAGCAGTGCGGCGAGTGCAAGCACAGGCCGCAGGAATAGACGTCACGGATGCGCTTCGCTCGTTAGTTTCGGTTTTGAAGTCGAGTAGAGAGATGACATTTCTCGCAATTTGCGAATTTTATAAATAAACATTTCACGTCATGGCTACACCACAATGAAGTCGAGGCGTCAACTTTCCACCTACATTATGCCAGGAAAAAATATTTAAATACATTTTAGTTAATTCGCCAACTAGTTCACCCGTTTCACCTTGTGGCCCTTTTGAGAGCCACAGAAATTAGCCGAAAAAAAAAGAAACGTTGGCCAAATTGTTTTTGAGGAAACTACGATTCGCACAGATAACGGTTTAGTCAGTAAAATTATTAACGTTCGCAACAATTTGTTAATTTTTGTAGCGTTAGCTACACTGGCCGAGGTTGAGCAGTTTCGCGTGGCTCTCATAATGAGCCGTGCTCCGTGCTGCGCAAGCGCGAAAAGCAGTGACGTCACACGGCGCACAACTGGCGGGGCGGAGCCGCCGTCGCCGCGGGCTTCGCCACCACCGAGCGCGCCTCGCCGGTCTGCGCAAGCGCGCGGAGCAGGGACGTCACACGGCGCACAGCTGGCGTGCCGGAGCAAGGAGCCGCCACCGCCGCGGGCTCCGCGCCAGCCGCGCGCGCCTCGCCGGTCTTCGCATTCGAGACGCCATAGCCGCGGCAGGCTCACTGGCGCCGCCGCGTCCCCAGCTGTCCGCCTCCGTTGCGCAGTAGCCAAGTCTGACGCTGCACCGGAGCTGCTTGATAGCACCTTTCATTTTGCGCGCATAATCTCACGCTACGTGTATCCTGGCATAGCCGAGCTAAACCACCGCAATTTTGTATTAATCTTTTTATTGAGTACATTTGAAGGTGTATCTTCCAGCTAGAAAAGTCCTGGGCATCGTCGAAAATCGCTGAATAAACTCGCTTAGAAATATATAACTTTCGCGCAACATTTTGCGGCGTTCCGAAAAAAGTTAAACCTCAATCCGGATGAATTTCTATGGACCGTATTATCGTGGGTAGCGCCATTTCGAGAGCGAGAGAGAAGAGGGAAAGGGCTGCCGGCGCTTTCCCCTTGCTGGTGCGTTAGAAAGAGTTAAAGTCCGGGATGAGAGGCTTCGCCGGTGTTGGGTGTATGCATTGCCGGAACTTCGTTCGCGCTTTCGTCTCTATTTTAAACTCCCAAACGTAATTAGAGCCCCGGGCTTCGATGACGACAGTCCTCCGGTCATCGGGACACCATTGCTGAGGTGATAGGGTGCACGAATAACGACAAAGCGTCGAATACTGTCCGAGGACCTATGTAGCTCGCACGGAATCCGGCAAGGCGAGTGCGGCTGCAATGTCTTTAAATTCCATCACTTTCCACATGACCAAAACCTCCGGCGGCAGGGGGTTGTTTCCGCAAACAAAAAAATACCTTTCCCCAACACCATCTTCTCGACTGTGCTCGGAACATTTTGTGAATGGAGCGCGCACCGAACTGTATAGATTGTTTCCTATTGAACGCGAGTAAAAGAAGAATGACAATGTCTATCTGTCATTTACTCTGTCTGTGTCGTGGCGCTATTGGTATACTTTGAAGAATGACCTAGCTACTAGCCCAATCGTCAGCATTATCCGGCGGTCCTACTTCCGTGGTCAAAGCGCGCAACCGACGCGCTGCACCCCGCGTTCTTCGCATGACAGAAGTGAACTCAAGAATCAAACTTATTCTTGTATTGTCATTGCAACAACGCATAATTTCGTTTTGCCGGCGATCGCCGCACTTCCTATCCTTCCGTGGCAGCTGAGAATGCATGCAGTTACACTTTATGGCATCGCTGGCGCAGGAGGTGCGTTGTTATAGCCGAAAAATATTGCGGTTGTATTCTTGTAAGTGGGCTGTACCTTTAAGTTTTCTCATTTGAAAGTTAATGACTCGGAAATAATGAATAAATTAATTACACCGGACGTTATTATATCTTGCAAAATAGACCCGTTGGCAGAGACCAATACAAAATTAACCTTTCTTCAATTTATTATTATTATTTTTTTTTTTTTTGCGATGCTTACTTTTTGCAGGAACGATTCGGCCGGCGTTTCGAGGAATTCCCTGTATATATGAATATAACATATATATTTTCGTATATAACGAATATGTTTAATATAGGTATAGTTGCCTTATTTCGTCGAAACGAAGCAGCTGGCATGTTTGAGCCGTCAATCTTTCTCCAGGTCGGCTGCAAGGGAATCTACATTCCCGAGTCGTTCAAAACTCTCAAATACTATCAGACGCTCTGTAACCTGATCCCGGAACTCAAGGATTCCAAACCGGGACAAATTAATTCCAAGAAGTAAGTCTGGTTTGCCCCTCGTTTTTTCTAATCAATTTTGCTTGAATGCATGCTGAACACGGTTGTCATTACAGGTACCCATTTCTGAAGTGCGTAATCGTCGACAGCGATAAAGCTTTGCCGTAAGTCCCCTTTCTAATACATTTAAAAAAAATGAAAGCCGTTTACAACTCCCTGTAACGCCGAATTAGAGCGCAGCTCTTGAGGAGCAGGGGAAGGCACGGGGGAGGGGGGGTCACGTGACCTCAGGGAGGGGGGGGTCACGTGGCCTGGGGGTCACGTGACCTCGAGGAGGGGGAGCTTTCCCGCTAAATCTAGCGGGGAAAATTTTCCGCTAGATTTAGCGGGAAAAATTTCCGCTAGATTTAGCGGGAAAATTTTCCACTAGATTTAGCGGGAAAAATTTTCCGCTAGATTTAGCGGAGAAAATTTTCCGCTAGATTTAGCGGGGAAAATTTTCCGCTAGATTTAGCGGGAAAGTTTTCCGCTAGATTTAGCGGAGAAAATTTTCCGCTAGATTTAGCGGGGAAAATTTTCCGCTAGATTTAGCGGGGAAAATTTTCCGCTAGATTTAGCAGGGAAAATTTTCCGCTAGATTTAGCGGGGAAAATTTTCCGCTAGATTTACTGGGGAAAATTTCCCGCTAGATTTAGCGGGGAAAATTTTCTCGCTAGATTTAGCGGGGAAAATTTTCCGCTAGATTTAGCGGGGAAAACTTTCCCGCTAGATTTAGCGGGAGAAAATTTTCCGCTAGATTTAGCGGGGAAAATTTCCCGCTAGATTTAGCGGGGAAAATTTCCCGCTAGATTTAGCGGGAAAACTTTTCCGCTAGATTTAGCGGGGAAAATTTCTCGCTAGATTTAGCGGGGAAAATTTCCCGCTAGATTTAGCGGGAAAATTTCCCCGCTAGATTTAGCGAGGGAAAATTTCCCGCTAGATTTAGCGGGAAAATTTTCCGCTAGATTTAGTGGGGAAAATTTCCCGCTAGATTTAGCGGGAAAATTTCCCGCTAGATATAGCGGGGAAAATTTTCCGCTAGATTTAGCGAGGAAAACTTTCCGCTAGATTTAGCGGGGAAAATTTCCCGCTAGATTTAGCGGGGAAAATTTCCCGCTAGATTTAGCGAGGAAAATTTTCCGCTAGATTTAGCGGGAAAACTTTTCCGCTAGATTTAGCGGGGAAAATTTCCCGCTAGATTTAGCGGGGAAAATTTCCCGCTAGATTTAGCGGGGAAAATTTTCCGCTAGATTTAGCGGGAAAACTTTTCCGCTAGATTTAGCGGGGAAAATTTTCCGCTAGATTTAGCGGGGAAAATTTCCCGCTAGATTTAGCAGGGAAAACTTTTCCGCTAGATTTAGCGGGAAAATTTTCCGCTAGATTTAGCGGGGAAAATTTCCCGCTAGATTTAGCGGGGAAAATTTTCCGCTAGATCTAGCGGGGAAAATTTTCCGCTAGATTTAGCGGGGAAATTTACCCATCATGCACCGCGCGGTTACGCCGACGGCGACGCCGCTCAAGCCGGAAACGGGCGCCTAAGAGCTGCGCTCTAAAACATTAAAAAAAGGGGGGGGGAGTGTTTTGTTACGGAGGAAATTATCGGACCACACCTTAGCTGCCATCAATGGTGCAGTCTGTCGACGTCAAAGGGTCTCATAGATGAAGCGCTGTCACCTGATTCTCTGGACAATCCAGGAAAGTATAGGGGTCCCAGCAAGGATTGTCCGTGTACTATTCTTGCGTTAAGCCAAAACACGAAGACGTGATTTTTGTTATTTTTCAGTGCCGATTTTTATGCGAGCTATAAACGCGTTTTGTTCAGGAATGCACCTGATTGTTGGCTAATAACTTGGAACCTAAACAATGTGTTCGTGTTGCTTCAATTCTCATCGAACGACATAACGGCTGTTGTTTAAGAGAAAATAATCGCGTTTTTCTTACCGTAATAATGAACTACGCATCGCCGAGCGTTGTGTCCGCTCAAATCTAGCGCTAGCGATCAGAACCAGATGCCAAAGTTTCATAACTCACCGTTATTTAATTAATATCGGTGATTTTCAGAAAATTTTAGTGAGAAGCTGGGGTATGAGAAGCAGTAGGTTCGTCATTCATCTCCACGTATTCGCGGGCACCGTTCGGTGCCAGTTCCTAATTTAAAATGTTAGAAAACAGTGTATAACTTTTCTTTTTAATAACGGTAAGTTCTGAAACGTTGGCATCTTGTCCCAATCGCTAGCGCTACATTTGGCCGAAGAATGGGGTACGGTGTTGCTAATTTTTGCGGTGAGAAAAACGTAGTTCTCTTCTCCTAAACACCCGGTAGTTGTCAAAGTAGGACTACAGTTTCTGTAAAAGTGTCGCTCTTAGATTTTGAGAAATTACGTGGAAGTCCTGTGTTGTCAATCTTGTGCCTATTTGTTTACGTCCTGCGCACTTCGACTCGTCCTTGTCCGTATACGCTCTTTGTGTTTTGCCCTGATAACTTTCACGCTAAAGCCTCGGTTATCTGGGGTCGACCGTCATAAAACTCGGAACTGTTTTTCGTTTGCAGGGGATGCGTAACCTCCAAAGAAATCTTTCAAGGCGGAAACTCCAATTTGGAAGAAGCGGAGAAGAAAGTCGGAATGGACGACCCTCTGACTATAGTCTTTACATCGGTAGGTTTGAGTTTTTGTTCCGTCTTGTCATCGCGACACAACTTTGAATGCGACTGTCTTCTCGGGGTGTTTTCTTGCTACCTACCGTGCTGTATATATATTTTTTTTGCTTCGTCAAACAGAGCAGAATCTTTATAGACCCGTTCCGAAATTGCTATTGACAACAATGAGCCGCTGCCTTGACGGCGCTCGAAGGTGCTGCTGGCCACTATGATCGGGCAGGCGCTGCCATCGTGTGGTATGCGGTCCGCGATCGGGAGCACCAGCACCGCTGGTCCCGATTCGCTATCGTGAACCAGAAGCTTGGTTGACATTCCAAATTGGTGCACTATACGGATAAAGTAAATGATGACTACGTCGCCCGCAAGACGAGCGACCAAAACCGAAGGTGCAGTTCAAGTTTGTGACTGAAAGCTACGTGGAGGCACCTTCGCACGAAACGGAGACTTTGTTTTTCGCGGCTTCGTTTTCTCCCATCGGCGAGTGAGTATAGGTTGTCACATTTTTGTTCGTCACGCTATCCAGATCGGCGATGGAGTCTCTTGTTGCGTCTTCGTTGGCGATGCGGTTTACATCGACGATTGAGTTGCTTGTCACGCCATCGCTGCCGACGTTGTCCACGATCGCTTCTCTTATCGCGTCTTCGACAGCAGCAATAGATGATGTTTGCTTCGGCGGCAGTGGCAGTCTTCGACACGGCGTTCTCTCCTCTTAGGCCTTTCGGCAAAGAAAGCAAATACTGTTAACTTTATTTTCGCGGCCTCGATATTTCGCAGATTTTACGAAGTGTGGGTTTTGGGAATATTTGGCGGGCACAGTATTTCCGCGATTTGGAGGGGTACGTATAGTATTCCTTACCATGGGGTACGTGGGTGGCTAAGAATTCAGTCTCGGAAGTCGTTAAGAGACTTTGCCTGTCTGCTAACCCAACTGAGGGGCGCATTTTGCTGACCTGCAAGGTGTGTCAAGGAAGACAGACATCGAGGTAGATTTGTGGGAATCTGGCGAACTGCTAAATAAACAAATGGGAAGTGACGCATTTCGTAATGTACTCAGAACGTACGTAACAAAGTACCTCCTCAAAATTCATGCGACATGCTCAGCGGCTTGCTATAAGCTCAGAAAAGTCGCATCTCAAGTCTCGTATACCATCGGATTTCATTTTGATTTTCCGGAGAATCGGAGCGTCGTTCTTCCGCTAGCTATACAATGTTTTCATTGGAAGAACCAAATTGTGCTTATCTTCACCTGGTTCGCTTCAACGGAGCGCAAAATTTACAGAAGGGGTTTCAAACACGCGGCCCGCGACTCGCTGGGGGCGTGGCCCGCAGGCATCCCGCGGCTGAGCCCCCTTCAGATCTCCAAGAATCGCAAATGGCCCATAAAGTCTAATGCTGTCGATTCCTTCATTTTCTCTAAGTGTTGTTTCGTTTTCAGTTTCTTTTTTTTTAACCTTTTTTCATGTATATCACCTGTAGCGCGATCCCACAAGGCTACAAGCACGGGCCTCTTGCTCAAGGACACAACCCAGAAGCATAAGCTTTTACGTAGCAGAAGAAACTGTCAAAACTTATGAGCTTGAGCGACTCACTTTCGCTGGTGCATGTCGTAAGTTAAAACTTTGAATAGGCGGTCAGAAAATAACACTATAAAGAATCGCCAGGATAGCAAAACCTGTCGCATTGGGCAGGGACGGTATGTCCTCTTGTACAATTGAAACTTTTCAGCACGTTCTCGGAGCAGCGCCATTTTACTTTTTCTGGCCCCATCGGGTTCAAAGTTAAATGTCACTGGCAAAACGGTGGGTTTACAAGCAGAATAGAGTACGAAGTCTATATTTTAGGATTTCTGGTAGACTAGGTGCTCCTCAACGTGGACCTCCAGGGCTATTTTTCTTTCCCCTGAAATACCCCCCCCCCCCTCCCAGCTATTTTTTACTTCCCCTAACATATCCCCTCCCCCTCTACGTTGGCCCTTGAACTTTCAAAAGTCAGAAATTTCGTCCCCAAGCACCTATTGATTTGAGACCACTGATATGCAGCTTCGGAGTCGTCAGCGACGGCATCGTGCACGGTACAGCACACGCACTGTTCGCTCTGCGCGCAGTTGAAGAGTGCCTGGAAGAAAACATTTCTATATTTACGAAATTTGTCCACATCTCCGACGGGGCGGCTAGTCATTTAAAAAAAAATAGGTTTTAACTGTACGAGATGGCGAAGAGGCAAGAACTGACCAAATATATATTTTCAGCTACGGGGCACGGCAAAAGTGCGTGTAAGGGCGTGGGGCGAGTTGTCAAGCACCAAGCCTCCTTGCACTACCTCAGGTCGTCAGAACTGGAAACCATTGGAAGTGCTGATGATTTTTCTCGCGTAGTGGCCCCGAAAGTGCCTGGAATTGTGCTCTTGGGGCTGAACGAGCATGTCTCACACATATAACCGTGTCACGAAAAAAAAAAAAGAAAAGAAAGACTTGGAATTTTGTTATTTGTGAATGAAGGCTCAAACGGGTCTTTCAAGGCTGTGATTAAAAAAGAAAAAGAAGCGAATCCTTACTTAAAATTACTTTTTCTTTTATCACCAAAAGCGTTATTGTGAGCTTATAATACTAAAAATCTGTGTAATGTTATGCATTTCCTTCGTCTATCTCTATTCTTCGTTATTGCCTCAAATAAGAAAAAAGTGAAGAAGGTTTGAACGAGTTTCGCCAGTATGCGTGAAAATGCGGCCGCATGTGAAGAAGCAAAATTTTGCTCGCGCTTTCAGCGCAATTTCGCGCTGGGTTTTTGAAAATAATTTATATCGTCCCCTTCATTGCCTGACATAAAGGTTTTTAAAGCTTAATTTTTATGCTTTTTAAACAAAACATTTCGATAAGTTTATTTAAAGAAAAGTTGTGGATTTTGAGAATTGAAAAGTAAACTGCACAGGTGAATGAACTTTTCTTAATTATCATAACATACCAGTCAGACCTCAATTTTACTTAATGGTAAATGAGCGTAAATATCATACTATGGTCACGTTTAAGCATATAATAATTACGTAAAAGGTGTGGCAACGGCCCGTATATCTTACAATGCAGGGACATATGTATTCTTTTCAAACGCACTGCGTAATTTGACGAAACCATATATGTCAAAGATTTTGTTGCATATAAAAAACAAACCTTTTCATTAAACAAAATTAATGTTGCATTTTGTATTTTTATCTTCTTAAGTTCGCAGTGTTGTTTCTTCTATATAACTCATGTTTAAATGAACTATATTATAAGTTTTATATTGGTTAAATAAATGTACATCGAAAGGTAGCTTGATTCAAACTTGGCCCATTTGACCAAGTTTGCCCTTGGCAAACTTGGTCAAAGGTGCAAAACTCGAAAAGTATTAGTATACGTAAACGGCTTAATTTTCGCGGGCTCAAATTTTCGCGAATCGGGCCAAAGTTGAAAATTTGAAATTATTCGCGGGTTCTAATTTTCGCGAATCGAGTGTAGCTTCCGTAGCGTTCACATATTGCCCGAATTGTTCGCGGGACGTATTTTTCGCGAATTGTAAGCCATTCACGAAATTCGCGAAAATTGGGTCCTCGCGAAAATTTAGTCGTTTACAGTTATATATAATATATATATATATATATATATATATATATATATATATATATATATATATATATATATATATATATATATATATAAAAGACTTTTAGATAGCTTTGGCCCTTGTATACAAAGTATTAACCATTAACAAAATTATAATTCTTGTAAAAAAAAATCGGTTTCAAGATTTTTAATTGTCACTCGTGAAAACTCAAAAAATGGCACGATCTACCTTCCGCCTTTTCCAAGCCCAAAACTCAAAAACACAAATTGTTCCGTAAATATGATTTGCAGTTTTGTTCTAGTCACACATTTTCCACCAACTATATATTTTTTTTTTTTTCAGAATTGTTTTTAGGAATTATTTTTTCCTGCACGATTTGAGACTAAATACCCCGAAGACAGACAAGCTTTCGTCTCTTTAATGCCTCTTCCAACACGGTCGAAAAGCTCTAATTTGGTTTTCCAGCTTTAAAAAATCTGCCTTCCTTAAAAAAAAAAAAAAAAAAAGCCCCCAAAATTTTTACATTACGCGGCATCGCAAAATGTTGCAGATTTGGGCGTTTTGGGAATTCCACTGGTTCTGTGGCAGAAACCATAGGGAATGATTTTCGAGGGCCACTGCTTTATTATAGAAATGGAACGTTCGCAAACACTTCGGTCTCGCCTTTTCTTTGCGAAGGTCAAACAGAGCGCGAGCTACAGTCGGACATCCGTCCTTCCGGCTCCAGCGGGGTTACTTGGGGTGTAAGGTTTCCGAGCATCCGCGCTCTGTCTGGCGCGTTGTAGTCGACCGTACAATTCGCCAAATGCAATTCCCGACAGCTGCCGTGAAGATATCGGCACATTTACGTGTACAGAGCTCGAAAATTCGTTGTGTATATGCATTAATAACACGCATAAGTGTTTAAACGTACAGGTCAGCTTTGCCGTGCTTTCGATGCTAAGCCGCCATAAGTTCTAGTTTATTAAAACACGGTACAAAACGCATTCGTGATCATTTACCGCTTCACGTGTGGTGGGAATTTTAAAAACGCAATTAATTATTGTTTACAAATTAGCTCCAGCCTCCAGAAGAGAGTGACTGGCAAGGCGATTCCAAAACCAATATTCAAATTTCCTCGCGCTCTCCACTGGGCTGACGCCGCATGTTGTGTATACCTTGTAAGTCAAGCGGGCAATCTAAAAAAAAAAAACAATATTTCGCGCGTTTTTTTTTTCGGTTTGCTGTCGCGAGTTTAATTCGCATTCATTTCGCACCATCAAACTTTTTGTAATCCGTCGGGAACAAATTGTAATGCCCTGATACCGCCCCATGTTAGGACATGGATGGATGCTAATGGATGTACCCTTCATAACGGGCGCTAGCTTGCGCCACCTAGCTTGTGTGTGACGTCACGTTTCGAGCAGTTACCAGTAGAGCCGCCTCTCAGACGATATCGAGTTCCTGCTCGCCCGCCACTAGGCAGTTTTCGTAGACCGCGTTTCGCCCATAGAGAAATATAGTACTACGTAAAGAGTGGCCACTCAAGCCGTTTCGCGGCCCAGGAGTTAGGGACTCTACTGGCCGTTAGTAGGCGCAATAGTGCCACTTATTTTGAACTTTTGTCAGATATATAATATTAATAAATCACTTCATTGTATAGAGTAAACATTTAAAATTATTACGAGCTTTGAAAACTTTCAAAAACGACTTCAACGGCTGTGGCTATGGCTGTGGCACGACGGTTGGCTTCGGAGTCGTGGACTCGACGGAGGGCAAACGGAGGGCGGATGCTTCGGCTGCTTGGTCTGTGTCTCTTGCCTCGTTGTGTGGGTTGAGTTGGTTCTGCGGCTTGTTGTCTCGTGCGGGTTTCTAGTCATTCTTCCGTTTCAGTCATGGTATACGGTATATGTAAGAAGTATTGTGACTGTAGTTTCTTTGTTGCCGGACATTTGCATTCGGTCACTGAATTTAGAAGCCACTGGGCCAGTCATATGTGTAAGCGCCTTTCAGCACATGGTCATATGTGCAAGCGCCTTTCAGCACATGGTCATATGTGCAAGCGCCTTTCATGGAACTTGAACGGTAATTTTTT